>JAZAYU010001441.1:0-46820 GCA_038501625.1 Corbicula japonica
AATTTAATTTGTTCACTTTCACTGTTTACAAATTATGAACTAACCATAACGCTCATTTCCATAGCTGTTTAAATGTCTATGTCTATTTTAAAAAGTCGCTAGACCCAGTTATTTAATAAGTAACTGATTATTCTGGTCCATAAATTATTATTTTAGTCAATTGTAACACTTCAGTGAATAGGCCTAGAGTAGCCCAACTAGTTGTGCGCAGCAAGGGCTTTTCTATATATACGGCTGTCGCCCTTCGCGTAAAGGACAGACATCTATAAAAAGTCAGTATGATAATGGGTCTGTGCCTGCTGTCGAATCATTGAGACTAGATTTCATCTTGCTGTAATTGTTAGTGAATTTTGTAATTAAAAGAATGCGGATATTGAATTTTTAACTTGATATTAGTTATTCGATATGAACTTTTCAAAAACATTTCTTTACTAAGTGACCAATTTTAGAAAGGAATTTAACGAAACAAATGCATGTATTTAAGGCCTTATGGGCGACATAAAAACCATAACAACATGTCACACCGGTGCTGTATTTATGTCATCTTGAATACACTTTTATAAAAAGCAACATTTGTTTTTACTTCTTTTTCGCTGCATAATCTGTCTTTTACTTTGCGATACATGTTTATTGCAGTCGAAGCAGAATTGTTCATGCTCGGGAGCCTATATCCTGCCACGCCTGTTGCAATCTTGCATACATTCGGCCAGTCGACTGTCGCAGTTTCTGTAACAGTAGTTTGACCTACACCATCTTCTGCAATCAGCACTGTCGTCCTCACAACTGCAGTAGCACGGCTTATCCTGGTTCCAATCAGAACAGCTTTCTGTCAAAGCAGACAGCGCTAGTATCGCCACCACCAACAGAATTGTGCGCTGCATGATTACCTAATTTATAAAGTAAAACAATAACTTTGAAGTTGAAGACAGAAATGTCAAGCCCATTTTAAACGGTAAATTATCAAACCAATTCTATAGAGTTTTAGGAGAGGAATTTACGTCACTAAATTTATTCAACAATACCACTTTACAGCGCACACTGCTTTAATAGTGTAGATTAAAATGCCAGAACATTTGTGCTACATGTTTTCTATCTGGTTTTCATTAGTATATACTGAGCAAAAATGAACATACCATTTTTAAAATTAAAAAATGTTGTTCAGTGATGCTGTATTTTATCTTTCATTTATTTTGTGGTAAGCCTATTTGCACAAACATGTATCTGGACATTAGATAAAGCGGAAAGATGTTATTTTTCACAAAGGTAAAGGTTATCTCCTGTTTTAAATAATAATGAGATCGATATTTTTTAACATAAAAGTCTCGCACAGATTATTTGACTGTCAAATTTAAGGAATTTATGGCAAGTACAGAACAAAAACACAATCACTAAAGTTCAAAGTGCAAAGAAATGAGATACACGTAATTAAATTTTAATATCCCTTTTTTTGCAAATTACCTCCCTTTTAATTGAATGAAGAACAAAATCCATCTCTTAAGTTGCCACAACCACACAAGTTTTTCTGCTTTTCTTTTTTAATAACCGATAGCTACTGAAGCGACAACTTCCAAGATAAACATATTGGTGATCGAATTCCTTCAGATATTTGCATTCACTGGCACCATAAATGTAATAGGAGTTTTACACGTTGTTTTCATTTTGGCTCGGTATATTGTTATGTACATCGTAAATTTGTATTGTAAATACAATCCAACAGTCATTACAGTGTGCCCTTTATCTTTAGGCGTGAGAGCATTGAATATGTGCTTGATTGCAATAAAATGTATTTAAAAAAACATTTTTAAGGAAGAAATTTGTTGCATGAATCTTGATAACTATTTTAAATTGAAAGTCTTATAGTTTTATTTCATCTAAATTAGTTATTTTTATATGGTGTTTTGAATTAATTGCGTTCTAATGACCAAAAATTCTAATTTTAATATTTTTGTTTGTCCATCAGAACATAATAAAACTTTCTAAATCCCTTGTTGTCTTAAATCATATATTTAAAATGTGTTCTAAAATGCATGATTCCATGGATTGTTTTAAAATCACCGTCATTGTTTCTTATGATATTTTTCCATTTGTTTGGAATGCTCATTATAAGTCTTTGATATTCAGAAAATATACCTCGTATTTTAGATTAATTTTGTAAAATTGTTGTTACACGTATACCCACCCCGAGAATCTTTGCGACCAAAACTTGGATAAAATTGTCACAACGTTCAATCCGTTAAGGTATTAATTTACTGAAATGGAGATTAACAGTGAGTATGACCCTGCCCTTTCTCTTTTTAGAAACTCGTTAGCAGGAATTTCATAAATCGGGGATTGTCAGTTGACATAACAATACCCAGGCTTTACTTTTAATTCAATTAATTTTAATTATAAGTTGTCGGTTCGTTATAAACTGGTATGTTTTCAGTTTTGTTTAGTATATTTTATGTCATTACATGTACATGTTAGACTTCAGCCTCAGACACGAACGTTTTTGTCGCAATGATGCCCGGTCAAAAAAGTGAAAAAAGAATATCGTATTTTATCATTTGCATTTATCTTGCTACAAAATTAATTCCAACTATTTAATTTTTTTTTTTCAAAAAACGGATCGTTTTTTTGTAGATTGTTTATTTTCTTAAATTTACAAAACTTCTTAAAGTTAATAATTGCTTTTATAAAATCCTAATGTTTTCCAGCTGGGGTCGTTTATTAAAGTCAAATTTTGAACGAATATCCGTTAATTTAAGTCGGAATAGTTTAAATATTTGAACGAATTCCGTTTATTGAAGTCGAAATAGATTCACACTTTGAACGAATATGTTCACAATTACTCCGCATCATTAATAATGTTTATTTTCGTATGTAGCTTATGCCATTAAGCAAGAAATGAAATCCTTTATGCCATAAAAATATGCGCAACATCCACATACGCTTTTTGCTCATTTGATTAATATAGAGATATTGTATTTCTGAACAGAGAATAACAATATAAAGTGACATCGGAACGCCTTGTCTGCAAAAAAAAATACCAAAAAAATACCAAAAGATAAATTAAAGAGACCAATTTGAAACGTTTGTTATACCTAAGCTAAACTGAGTAACCTAATTAAAAGAAATTAAAACGCTTGAATAATTTTCCATAAATTTATTAATTTGAATACATTTCCATAAAATTAATTCATAAAATATAGATTGAAATTTAATTTAATAAGCTTACCTTTTTGTCGCAGTTTTTCTTGATATATAAGCTAATTTGCTTGTTTTTGTGTATCGTACTTTCATTTACTTGCGTTTATATAGGAACATATGGGAACATAAATTCTGCCAAAACACTTGAAGTATCCAATCGCTTAATTTGCTTCCTAAAAGTGAAGGTCGTTTACAAAAGTCAAGTTTACAAGTCAAGCAGCACCGTAGCCAACTGGCGAAATGCATATACATCTGCCGTGAATGGTATTCTTCAGCATTCAAAGTATGTGCATAGAGATCGGTACCAAGGACGCAAGCGGTTCTTTGATCTTCGACCCCGGTAGATGTTTCGTTGTAAACACTTAAGTGAACAAGTGAGAAAACAACGCTAACAGCAAATTAGAATTTGGCTGCAAGTACTTCCTTCTAAAAATGTAAATAACAAGACCAGGAAGTATGAAGAAATTAGGACGAAGGGGTATTTTATCCCTAGATAACAAATAACGCTTCCATACTTAACAATGACCTGTTCCCTCAGGTGGACAAAAAGGTATTAACACATCACTATTATCGATATGATGATGGACCTTTCCGAAAGGTCACAACTCACGGGTCAAAATCGGAGAATAGTAGTAGTATAATAATTATTCATGCAATTATGATAATAATAATTACCTCTCCTACCCTCTAAAATGGACTGCTTTCTATCAATTTCAGCCAGTTCGTCAATTGTGCACAGGTGTGTTTTGCAATAATATAATTTTTGAAACTTGAACTGTGTAAAGATCCAGATCACACGGAACGGATCTACAATGCTTAGCAATAATTTAAGGGTTCAACGAGGCGTCCTTTAAACTTTCAAATTCTAGTATAAAAATTGTTTTACATGCTCTTTTGAATTCTTTTAATATTTTCCAAATAGTGCTAGGATTGTTTTTACCATATTTTATTATCTGTTCAAGACTTGACTTTCTTGCTGGGTTCATTAGATTTGATACTTTATTCCTGAGTATTCTATAATTATCGATATCATTTCTTTCTTTGGATTCATCTCGCTGCTTTATTACATCCAAAACTCACTTCATTCAGAATTTACCCAATCAGGCTGATTTGCCCTCTTTACTCTGTGATATCTAACAAGGACATGTTTGTTCAAGACGTTAATGATTAAGTTCAATAAAAGAATCAAGGGCCTTTTTCGGACCAGTTTTATCAAATACGG
Source organism: Corbicula japonica (assembly GCA_038501625.1). Lineage (NCBI taxonomy): Eukaryota > Metazoa > Mollusca > Bivalvia > Venerida > Cyrenidae > Corbicula > Corbicula japonica. Next base: position 4,412 of record JAZAYU010001441.1, read on the forward strand.
TTGTCCAATGAATATATTGTAAATTTTCTTAGAAATTATTATTATTGAAATTCTTAAAATATCTGTATTTTATACTGATGTGAATTGCTTGGATTGCTATAATTTGCAATCAGGTTGCAAAATATTGGACAATGATCACAAACTTAAGGAACAGAAAAACACACATTTTAGGTATGTCAATAATTCGTGTAAACCCAACCAACCCATAAAAATAGTCCAGTCATTTTTAATCTGTGAATTTAAAAGATCTCCATTCATATCAGTAAGTCAAGACTCGCCAAGCATAAATTCTCGGAGGTTGCACAATGTTAAATGATGTGTACGGTGCAAAGCCTTATATTTCAGTTACGCGTTGAAACACGCTATGGTATGGGTATGATATGGTTAATTTCATTTCAACCCATTGAACTTTGGGTTAGATGAGAAAGATCCGCTGAAACACATTGTTAGGGCATCGACCCAAAGTGTATACTAAGTCACATCGTTCAAAAATGGGAAATAATAATACGTGTATCTCATTTACATGCAAGAAATGTATAAATAATCAAGTTTTTTTTATTCGTTAACAAGTTAATACATTTAAAATCTTCAAAATGAAATTTAAAAAACTCATTGTATCAAATTATTCACCAATATTCCAAAATAACAACAATACTTAGTTCAAACCGTTAATTAAAGAAAAGTAAAATATAAAACAGGAAAACAGTTGATCAGACAGACATTGGTACAATTTTGCATTATGATTGCATTCCGAACAAACATGTGCAACGTGGAATCTGCGTTTGTAGCACTGAAAATGAAAAGACAGTTTCGGCGCAATATCTATATGACTATCACTTTTTTCACAAGTTGATTAAATCGTTGAAATGTCAGAGGAGTCCCTTTCTTTGTTGGATCCACACATGTTGCATCTTCTGGCAGCCAATATTTTCGGATGTTGACGACATAGTAACGTTGCTGTATTTAGACATACCGATTTCCACCCGGTGAACATTAAGGGAATATTGGAAAGCATGTGATTTTGATCATATTGACGAAAACTGCTCCATAAAGTCCACAAATCTTGTTAAAGGGAACGCGAACCCTTTCTGTGAAGGATATCGCTTTCCATCATCAAAATGTAGCTTTCCTTTTACACAATTTCTCACCATTGGAAAAACTGAAAATCAATTAACATACCTTTAGCTGCATGTTAACAATTACAAATAATCTACATTTCTGTCATTCTAGGAATATCTTTTCACACCTACATTTTACGTTGTTCGTTTTTATCCTTTTATTTTTCTGTATTAAACACCCCACACTTTTTAAAACCAAATTTTGATTTAGAAAATCTTTTTTTTTCAATTCAGTCGGTCTTTTCAGATTTTTTCTCATATACCGTCAGTTTAAACTAAAAAAACCCACTTGGCAGCCTGCTAGAAGGTCAGTAGCTCTCGAGATTTTTATTAAATCTCCATTTCAGCCAATCAGATGCTTGAGATTTGAGACTGGTGTCCAATCTCAATTTTATAACCTCCGACTCTGATTGTTTTAAATTTTCTGTGACCAGAAACATTGCTGTGTATTCGTTGCTGTATTTATTCTTTAGTAAGAAATGTTGAAAGCAATGCTAGAAATGAACAAGGCGCTTCCACGACCTTCAAATCATGAAGGTGAAGTTAAATTCAAGGGAAATGTAAATTTCCATTTCTTTTCTATGCAGCTTGTTAAAGCTTGTGGTCGGAGAAGCAAGTCCTATATATGAAAAGAAAGAGGAGGGTGGGGAGGCACGAAATCTATCAGTAGGCCTATATGAAGACTTTCTTCTAGAACTTAATGAACAGAAATAATATATTTTAATATTCTTTTTATTCGGTGAACCTAACATGGCAAAGTTAAGCAAGTCAAGTTAAAAAATCAAATCACGACGACAAAATTCGATATGGCTGATGCGGCAATATGTTATACTGGCGAAGTGGTTATTGTAAAATGCTTTGTTGCAAAGTATGATTATGTCAGAGGCATAGCACGGATAATTCTTTGTCCGAGCGCAGGAAGTGGTTGCCAAAGTGTTTAATGATATTATTTTTTTTATTTTCTCCGCCTTTATTCTTAAAAGTGTTTCTTCGTGTATAAATCATAATTCATGAGTCAATGTAAAAAGAATAAAACCGTTCTTAATAAAAATATTTATAATATTAATAAATATATCCGATTTATGCATAGAAAACAAATATAGGTTTAACCACAAAAAACGATCAGAGAATGACTTTTTCACATTACTTTTTTATTAGGTCTTTACTGTGCATAATAGTTTTTCATTGAATGAAAAACCATTTTGAATTATGACTTTTCAATAGCAGTTGCGTTTTTGACAGTGTCTGTGTCCGTACGCAAACACTATAAACGATTAAAGATTCTTAGATATTATAACTTAGTTGCCGCGACAGTATTTCAAATTTCTCCCAAGATACCCTCACTCGTTTGTAGTCATAACATTTTTTAAGCATTTGAGATACGAGGAAACACTTTTGATATTTGCTTTGATTGGCTTTTAGCGAAACAATATTTTCACTTCTTATGGCACTTTAAATATTCTATCTAGGAAGTTGAAAATAATTGCGCAAATACTTTGCAGTTGTCAATGCCCCAAAGTTTAAAAAACTTTTGTCAGCAGCTTGTTTGAAACAATAATAATTGTTTCAGGCTTCTTTATTGCCTTGATCCCAAACATATTTTGATTTTTTTTGTTTCATTTATACACGATACCGAAATGCCGACATGATCCCTGTATCTGAAGAGCGTTTACGCCGATCTTTTATTTGTAATTTAAAACAACAAAGAGAGAGTTAAACGAAAAGCCCATGGTAACTTACCACGCGGAAACAAGTTTTGAAGAAATATAATCGCAGTCATGTAATAGTAATGCACCAATACATTACTAGAAATTCCTTGCCTTCTATGTTCGTGACTGTATGTTTGTTATCACGTACAATTAACGAATGCTCATTGTAAGTTCCGGCAAATGTTTCTTTACTTTCCTTGCTCGGCATTCCTTTTATATAAATGGTCAAATTGTCAACACTTTTTTCTAAATTCATATAGATTGGTTGTCATTCTATAGTGTACCACCTGTTTTGTTGTATGATAAACATGTCCGGTGTTCGCTAAGAATGATAAAAGAATATGTGAATGTGCTCTTGCTTGGTCCACAGACGAAAATTGTTGATGGTGTTTTAAAGGATAACAATGACTTTGATGTGCACCAGAAAGGTTTCATTTTCAGCGGGATTGCTTTGAATTATGTCTCTCGCTTCGTTGATTTTGAAACACGAGTCGTATTCGCAGAATGCAATCACCGTGACTGACTCTGATGAAGGGCTACCGAAAGGGCTAAAGCTTTGCCCCCTTTTTTTCTAGAGATGTGAATGGTGCACTGGAATATGGTGGTAAACTAAATGATTATTGATCATTTCCATTTGTGTATCAAAAAACTTTGATTTCAGCATTGTCTTTCTGCCATTTGCCGCCGACATCATGCGTAGTTGACAGACACCGAACGCTTTATCCATTTTGCAATTTTTAAAAAGCTGTTCATGCACGTTGTGATATTTAAAATTAAATGGATTACTGTCTAATGTTTCAAAACATGTCGCGGCATTCAGTGCTGAGATTGTAAGGTGGTTTGTTATTTCATGTAGATGACCCCTATTGTTGTTGTGGTCAGTAGGTCATTTGTGAAGATCACAATGCAATTTACACAGGTATCTTGTCAGACCAATAACTAATATAAACAATGATTTGTCATTCGATCCACCAATTTGCCGGGGAAGTTTATCATTACAATATGAAGAGCTCAGAATGTGGTCATGTTCACAAGTACTCTTGGTTTGAAATCCTTATGTGATCTATACCAGCAGATAACTATCCTGTTGGCGAGTTTTAGGGGGCAGCATACATCTTTGTTTTGATTACTACGTTTACTTGGGCAACCAAGAACATGATCTGAGTTTAAGCAGAGTTTATCAAATGCAAATAATTTTAAATATTAATATAAATACCGAGATGATGAGAATCTGACTAAAAATTGCTTTTCAATGTGTAAGATTCTTTGTGTTGTCTTATCGAGGCATCGAGGCATCACATTCCGTCAGAATCTCTGTGTTGTTTAATCAAGGTTTCACGTTTTGTTAGAATCTATGTATTGTCTTATTAAGGCATCACGTTCCATCGAATCTCTGTGTTGTTTAATCAAGGTTTCACGTTTTGTTAGTATCTATGTAATGTCGTATCAAGGCATCACGTTCCATGGAATATCTGTGTTGTTTAATCAAGGCTTCACGTTTTGTTAGTATCTCTGTGTTGTCTTATCAAGGCATCACGTTTCATGGAATCTCTGTGTTGTTTTATCAAGGCATCACATTCCGTCAGAATCTCTGTGTTGTTTTATCAAGACTTCACGTTTTGTCAGTATCTATGTACTGTTGTATCAAGGCATCACGTTCCATCGAATCTCTGTGTTGTTTTATCAAGGCTTCACGTTCCATCGAATCTCTGTGATGTTTTATCAAGGCTTTACGTTTTGTCAGTATCTATGTATTGACTTATCAAGGCATCACGTTCCATCAAATCTCTGTGTTGTTTTATCAAGGCTTCACCTTTCGTCAGTATCTATGTGTTGTTTTATCAAGGCTTCACGTTTTGTCAGTAACTGTGTATTGTTTTATCAAGGCATCACGTTCGATTAATCTCTGGCTTCACGTTTCATCAGTAACTGTGTGTTGTTTTATCAAGGCTTCACGTTTTTTCAGTATCTATGTAATGTCTTATCAAGGCATTACGTTCCATCGAATCTCTGTGTTGTTTTATCATGGCCTCACGTTTTGTCAGTATCTCTGTATTGTTTTATCTTGTTTTATAAAGGCATTACGTTCAATCGAATCTCTGTGTTGTTTTATCAAGGCTTCACATTCCATCGAATATTTGTGTTGTTTAATCAAGGCAATATGTTCCATCGAATCTCTTGTTGTTTTATCAAGGCTTTACGTTTTGTCAGTATCTATGTATTGTCTGATCAAGGTATTACGATCCATCGAATCTCTGTGTTGCTTTATCAAGGCTTCACGTTTTGTCAGTATCTCTGTGTTGGTTTATCAAGGCATCAAGTTCAACCGAATCTCTGTGTTGTTTTATCAGGGCTTCACGTTTGTCAGTATCACTGTGTTGTCTTTTCGAAGCATCACGTTCCGTCGAATCTATGTTGTGTTATCAAGGCATCACATTCCGTCAGAATCTCTGTGTTGTTTTATCAAGGCCTCACGTTTTGTCAGTATCTCTGTGTTGTTTTATCAAGGCATCACATTCCGTCAGAATCTCTGTATTGTTTTATCAAGGCTTCACGTTTTGTCAGTATCTATATATTGTTTTATCAAGACATTACGTTCCATCGAATCTCTGTGTTGTTTTATCAAGGCTTCACGTTTTGTCAGTATCTATTGTATTGTCTTTTCAATGCATTACGTTCCATCAAATCTCTGTGTTGATTTATGAAGGCATCACATTCCGTCAGAATCTTTGTGTTGTTTTATCAAGGCTTCACGTTTGTCAGTATCTATGTGTTGTTTTATCAAGGCTTCACGTTTTGTCAGTATCTATGTGTTGTTTTATCAAGGCAATACATTCCGTCAGAATCTCTGTGTTGTTTTATCAAGGCTTCAGGTTTTGTCAGTATCTCTGTATTGTCTTATCAAGGCAATACATTACATCGAATCTCTGCGTTGTTTTATCCAGGCTTTACGTTTTGTCAGTATCTCTGTATTGTCTTATCAAGGCAATGTTTTCCATCGAATCTCTGTGTTGTTTTATCAGGACAATACGTTCCATCGAATCTCGGTGTTGTTTTATCAAGGCTTCACGTATTGTCATTATCTCTGTATTGTTTTATCAAGGGAATACGTTACATCGAATCTCTGTGTTGTTTTATCAAGGCATCACATTCCGTCAGAATCTTTGTGTTGTTTTATGAAGGCTTCACGTTTTGTCAGTATCTATGTATTGCTATATCAAGGCAATACGTTCCATCGAATCTCGGTGTTGTTTTAACAAGGCTTCACGTATTGTCATTATCTCTGTATTGTTTTATTAAGGGAATACGTTCCATCGAATCTCTGTGTTGTTTTATCAAGGCATCACATTCCGTCAGAATCTTTGTGTTGTTTTATCAAGGCTTCACGTTTTGTCAGTATCTATGTATTGCTATATCAAAGCAATACGTTCCATCGAATATCTGTGTTGTTTTATCAAGGCTTCAAAATCCATCGAATTTCTGTGTTGTTTTATCCAGGCAATACGTTCCATCGAATCTCTGTGTTGTTTTATCAAGGCTTTACGTTTTGTCAGTATCTATGTATTGTCTTATCAAGCCATTACGTTCCATCGAATCTCTGTGATGTTTTATCAAGGCTTCACGTTTTGTCAGTATCTATATATTGTCTTATCAAGCCATTACGTTCCATAGAATCTCTGTGTTGTTTAATCAAGGCTTCACGTTTTGTCAGTATCTATATATTGTCTTATCAAGCCATTACGTTCCATCGAATCTCTGTGTTGTTTTATCAGGGCTTCACGTTTTGTCAGTATCTATGTATTGTCTTATCAAGGCATCACCTTCCATCGAATATCTGTGTTGTTTTCTCAAGGCTTATGGTGATATCTTATTACGGCTTCACGTTTTGTCAGTATCTCTGTGTTGTCTTATCAAGGCATTACGTTCTGTCAGAATCTTTGTTATAATAAAAAAAAATGAAAAAAGTTAATAAACTTAAAATAAACTCACAAAACAAGACACGAGAAAGCTTAATGAGTAATGATTTTTCATTGTTATTGATTGTATTGTTAAATGCATTTATTAAAGTTACTATTTCGCTTAAATGATTTAAAAGTGAATCATATTATTTTTTGTCTTGCCTAAATCTATTCAATGATATGTTTTAGCGCTACCGTGGAAGCATAACAGGAAAAGGTGACTCGAATGTCGTCATACAGTTAAGTTGACGATATTGCTTAATATGCATTTCGGAGTAATTAAACATGTAGACACAAATGTAACAATTCTATTAGTTACGAGAAAAAAAAGAAATATTTTTTTCCAAATAAAGTCACAACATATCGCCTAAGACTATTTTCGTTTTTGTTGTTTATTCCGACAGCAAGTCGTCATTAGAAATGTTATGCTGGTATAGAATATCATTAAAATAACGCCAGTCAAAACACTATAATAATAAATATTGGTTCATTGAAGTAATAGAAGTTGCATGTTCTTTTGTAGAACCTTTAAAATGATATTCGAGACTGTTGATTTGTTATTAAACGTGAAACATATTGGTTGAACTAGTATAATAATAGAACAGAATGACGAAGACGTGTTCGCTTTAAATAGTTTCTGTTTACAAACTCAAACCGCAACCTCAAATTTAACTTAATGAATTAATCACCATTGTCTTTATCATACATGTATCAGATACATCAAACATACCACTGATATTTGACGGGAGTAATTAGAAATATAGACGATAAAACTGATAGTGTGTTACAACGAAACAGTCTTACAAAACGAAGAGATTGCTAAATAATACACATGAATATCGCTTCAGAGAAACTAACTTCCATTTTCATCCTGATTGGATTATCATTAACCAGTGGGATATTATCTTGTTTCGCTGTGAAATGTCTGGTGCTCAAACTTGGACCTTCCTCGAAGTTCAAGCGGGCGATGAGCCTCCTTAATTGTTTTTCTGGCGGTGTGTTCTTTGCCACTTCCGTTTTGGACTTACTTCCGGAGGCGCGAGAAAGCTTGGAGCATGCGTTTAGTGACTATGGCGTTAACACTGACTATCCTATCACTGAACTGGCAATGGGCGTTGGCTTCTTTCTTATTCTTACATTAGAACATTTTGCACATATATGTTGCGCTAAAAACAAGAGCCCTGACGGAGCTTCTAATGAACCAGCGTCAAACAACAAAGACATATTAACAAACGGTGACTCGACTGGCGTTAAAACGCAATCTGTCAGTTACAAAAAGATGAGCAATACTGTTTACCACCAAACTTCTAAGGACGATGCGATACTGGTGGCAGACTTTGAAGATTCCTCTTACGCAGACGACATCACGTACCAGACGTACGGAGCTGTTGATGAGTCACTAGACAAAACATCTGTGCGTCCGTACACCTGTATTACTAGTAACCCCACGCCAATAACGTCGGAAATTGTATTTCAAGAAAGTGATCGTGTTTTAATAAGAAATGGTGACATTCACAAAGATAAACATAGTGCAAACGAATATAAAGCGAATACGGATACTAAAAGCCATGACCTTACAAGGTCAAGGCTGCGCGGGCTTGTGTTGTTAATTGCCCTGTCCTTGCACATGATTTTCGACGGGTTGGCTCTGGGATTACTTAAAGCCGACCAGAAAGTTTGGCAACTTCTAGCTGCTCTGTCGCTGCATAAAATACTCGTGTTCTTCACTATCGGAGTACAAACGTTAGAGATTTTAGGGTCATTAAAACCGACTTTAATTGTGTTAGTTTTATTTACCCTTGTTAGTCCTTGTGGTGTAATAATTGGCGAAAGTATTAATTCCACTGGTGATTCTGTAACCAGAGACATGCATTCCGCCATTTTACAAGGAACAGCGACGGGAACATTTATCTTTGTCACGTTCTTCGAGATTTTGTTCTGAGAGCTCGGATCAGACGAGCATGACCTTCTGAAAGTTCTCTGCGTGGTGACAGGTTTTGTGCTTGTTGCCAGTATACGATTACTGGAACACGAAGAGGACTGAAAGCTTTAGGATGACGCACTATTGCCCAATTTCATAAAATTAAATCTGGAACACAGTCTCAAATCACAAGTATCTGATCTGTGGCCTTTTCAGCCAGTCAGATGCTTTGAGATTTGAGTTTGGTCTCCAATCTTAGTTTAATGATCTTTGGCACATGTGAGTTGATTATCAACCATAGTAACTAAATTTTAAGCACGCACACTGATTACACGAACGTACGCTGAAGCACGTACATTGATTACACGTACGTACGCTCAATCACGTACACTAATTACACGTACGTACGCTGAAGCACGTTCACTGATTACACAAACGTACGCTGAAGCACGTACACTGATTACACGTACGTTCGCTGATGCACGTACACTGATAACACAAACGTACGCTGAAGCACGTACGCTGATTACACGTACGTACGCTGAAGCACGTACATTGATTACACGTACTCACGCTGAAGCACGTACACTAATTACACGTACGTACGTTGAAGCACGTACACTGATTACACGTACGTACGCTGAAGCACGTACACAGATTACACGTACGTACGCTGACTATATTAGTGTTTCTGATGATCGCTCTTCTCTGAGGTTCTACAAATATCGACCATGGTCTGACTTCCACTTTAGCATGGCTGAACTAATGTCGGTATTCTGAATATCTTGTTAATGTTTTATATCTCCTTTCGAAGACAGCGAACTCTAGAAACTTCACAGTATTTGGGCAAGTTCTTGCTTAGCCCATAGTTACTACAGGTGTTGATCGAACTCAGTCTTCTATTATAAGTGTAGATTGTAATCAAATTGCTGAGTTTGAAAAGGATCTAAACTGTTTTATAGATCCACAAAAATTCCATTTCTGACTGAATGTATACCCAGAATGTGAGAGTACGGCAGAGTAGAAATGGTGAAATAAAAATGCTTTTGGAGCATTTGACCTGCCATGGTTTCGTTCATGACGATGTGAAAGTGGCGTAACAGTAGAACGTCCTTCATATGTAATACATTGTTGTTTCTACTCTATGATGAAACGTTTTGTTTATCTATTAAATATATACTATTTAGTGTCATAGTATGATGTGAACTCATGAATTGTTGGTTTTATACCATCATAAGTATGAACAGATGTCATAAATTACATAAGACTTTTTTTCTTAAATAACATAAAAAAATAAAATGAGTACGAAATCCTCCTTGTGAATTAAACATTTTATTGTTTATTGTTATTTGACTAATAGTACATGTTAAAAGAAAAAAAAAATACATAGGTCTATACATCTTGCAGGTGGCTTTTTATATACAATTTGACAGAATATTGCGGACAACACCTGTTTCGCTGTTGTTTTTTTTTTGTATGTGAACTCAATTTCTTTTATGAATTTTAAAAGTAAAAATTATCTGTTTATAGTCCAATAAATAATTAAGTAACAATAACAGTATCAGAAATTATTTATCATTAAATATCAAAATATTGCTATTTCTGTATATGATTTCGAAAGCGTTAAACTATGCAAAATTCCTTGAAAGCAATTTCATTTGTATTGAAGGGATGTTTTCCGTATCAATTAAACTCTCTGCCTTAGTATGGTCCATAATTACTGTACGTCAAATTAACTCTCTGCCTTAGCTTGGTAAATCCATAATAACTGTAGGTCAAATTAACTCTCTGCCTTAGTTTGATAAGTCCACAATAACTGTAGGTCAAAAGAACTCTCTGCCTTAGCTTGGTAAGTCCATAATAATTATAGGTCAAATAAACTCTCTGCCTTAGTTTGATAAGTCCACAATAACTGTAGGTCAAACTAACTCTCTGCCTTTGTTTGGTAACACTGTACGAAAGCTTGGTAAGTACAAAGTCACAATAGTTAAAATGTTTTAGTGGAAATTCACCGCCTGAAAGCATTCAACATTATTCAAATAGTTGAACTTACTCCTTTTAAAATCTTCATCATCTTCGACGAGTTTTGCTGCAATGGCTAATTCGCAAAAGGTTTTACCTTTTAGTGCGCTGAAAACATAAGTTGTTGTTATCTGATTAGGGAAACTAAGCTTCAAACGAGTAAATTATTTCTTTATTAATTGGCGTTTTCAGTGTATGAACCGATCTTGGTATATTGGCTGGAATAGTAGGCAAGGGTTTTGGTTTGCCGTATGGTATTGCATTTGCCTGTCTGTTTCCTCAGCACAGGAACGTTTTCGTGTGAGTTGATTTAATTTGTATGTTTACATATCATTATGCTGTAGCCAATTTATTGATTCTCAGTCTGTTGCTTAAAAATTGCCTAACAAAGATAGAGGTTTAAATTGTAATATAATTGAGTTAATAAGTCATTTAAACTTATTGCAACTATTAGCAACTATTAGTATTTTCCTCAAAATGGTTCAATTTAAGAGTTCAAATCGCAATTTTTTCTTGAAATCTTTTGCGGTGACTTGAATCATCATTCAATTTGTTCAAAAGTAAACAGTTAAGCATTTATATGTACATGGACACAATTTAAACAACGATAGTTGTGTATTTATTTTATCTTATCACTTAATAAAGGTCATTTTACAGGTTGCATTTATACGTACAAGTACGTAGCTGAACATCTTTATATTAAAGTCGCATAAATTATCATCGGTTTGATATAAACACATCATTTAGGCCAGAGAAAAAAATATTTTAGAGTCTCATCCCCGCCCGCCCCTGTCCAAAACCACCCGCCCCCAAAAATTTATTGGTAAAAAAATCGAAACATATTCTGTTCCGGACAGAACGGGTTTTAGACCATCCCGAAATAACTTCATAAGGTCAATGTATAAAACCCAGATCAAGAATGTATAAAACCCAGATCAAGAATGAATTAGTTTTAGAAATTTGTGACAACAACAATGTTTGTTTTTTATGACACCAGTTAAAAAATATCATTGATTGGTTTGTTTAATATAATAATGTGATTCATTAAAACACACTATAGACATAGGTGTCCGTAGTAAAACAGTTCGCAGAAAAAGCAGGAAAAGTGCGGACAATTAGATTTTCTTTAATTTTTGAACTAATTTCTTGATTTTCTCTGCAAAAATATTGAGAAAACAATTTTAAAAATTAACCTTTTCTTTGAAACGCACAAAAACTTAAATCAAATACTTGTTGTTTCAATTTAAGCAATTGCCCTTTGGTCTTGCAAAATTTAGTTTTTTTATTTCCTAGAATGACAAAAATCTTCAGTGTTAAAACTTTCTTTTTACTTGTCATGGTCATGACCTATGCACTTTTTAGTAAGTGTGTACACTTTCATGCCATTGTAGAAAATGAAAAATATCCAACTTGCCGAAACAGGTTAACCATTTCTCTCAGTACAAAATGGGGAGATAATCCTAAAAATAAGGAAGCCAGAGTCATGTAACTTGTCAGGGTCATGACCTGTGAACTGTTATATAAGTATGTAAACTTTCATTCCAATGCTCTTAATAAAACTTGAGAAATAACCAACTTGCTGAAAAAGGTTAACCTGACGAACGTTCAGGAAGTTTGTACGGACATACTGTTCAATCACCAGATGTGAGGGCATAAAAAACTTATAATACTGTCACTGAGATGCAGAAGGCTTTTTTCCTTTATTAAGACTAGAATTATCTGGCATAAACCTGAAAACTATAATAGATATTTGCAAAAGTACATACCCCTTTCTGGCTTGATGCTGAAAATAAAATTTGAAAAATATAAAAGTAGAACAATAATGTTGTAATCTGGAAATGTAATAAACTGCATCAAAGTATTATTTCCTATTTACTCTATGTTTAAGATTCAACCACAATGTCTAAAATAAATTCTGGACTTTTGAATTATAGACAAAAATTTTACTTTGGAACGGGTAATGAGTTTAAATGCATGTCTATGTTTCTTTAACTTTTAACCTTTCTAGCACAACTAATATTTATTTGTGACCAGTGTTGACTCTGATCAGCCTGCTTAATCTGTTCTTGGTAAACACTGTTATTCATTTAACCATTAACACATTACCTCTACAGTCAAACCTGTCTTTAGCAGCCACCCAAGGGAGTGACAAAAGTGGCTGCTGAAGACAGGCGGCTGTTAAAGACAGTAAAAAATTAGAACAAAATGTCAGTTTAGGTCATATTCAAACTGGCTGTTAAAGACAGGTGGTTGCTATTCGCAGGTGGCTGCTAAGACAGGGTTCACTGTATATCACTTTTATTGCATGGAAAAACAATGCAGATCCAGATCAGGCAGCACATCTGTACTGTTTGATCCTGATCTCCAATGTCTGATTTACGATTCATTAATTAATTTCTAACCAAGAAGCAAATCAGTGTAGTTCAGAAAAGATAAACGGTTGTACGGATGTGCCGGTTGATAAGGATATCTAACTTCATTTTTCGCCAATGCAATAAAAGTCATACCTATAGAGAAAATGGTTATTTTCAATACACCCTTATCAACAATTTGTAGATTGAAACAAATTCAAAGAAAGGCAAATCTATAAGATCAATTCAGCAGGTCCATGGCATTCTCACACCCATAACACAGTATTGTGAAATGACAGTAAACAATGCAGGATACTTACTGCAGTCTTTGGATTATCAAGTGTTTTCAGAAAATGGTCGATCACAAGCCATTTTTCCTTCACTTCTTCTACTTGCTTGTTTTTAAAGGGGTCTCGGATTCGAACCTTTACCTCTAATTTACCACCAACTGACTTCCTGCCATCAGTTAACTGCAAAAGAGAATTTAACACTATAATGCAATATTTACATCCATCTTGTAATTTGCAGCACTGAAGTCTTCCTTTAAAATAATTTCATTTCGTGATGAAAAACATATGTTCCAGGGCACGGCTACAATACAAGACGCTCACAATTTATTAGATAATGCATAGTGTTTTGACTTTTGAGGTCAATGAGCACGGAAGTTTTGTCACATGAGGCTGTGAACAAAAGTGTTTGTCATTCATTCTGTTGTCAACATGGCTGCTTCAACAGCCAAATAAAAAGCTTTGGTATTACAAGTTCTTTACAAGATGTTGGTAAAACTGAGAATACCTAGGAGTGTTATTATAAGAACTGATTCTATATTTTATTCAATTTATTTCGATATGAAAAAAACCTTTGTGCTATTTCAAGTAAACGTAAAGCACTTTGGTCTTCCACAAAATTTAAACAACCCAAAAATTTTTCTAACGAAGACTAACCAAAAGAATAAAGAAACAATCCGTATCTTGAAATGTATGCATTTTTTTCATATGTTAACCAAAAAAGTATACAAGATTCAAGTACTGTACAATATATATACTTAAGGACTTTGAAAACGCACCCTTGGGATAAGTGTATATAAACATAGAAGACGCCTTTTATATCAAACATATTATATAGCTGTGTAAAGTACAACTCATTGCCGTCATTTTGATACCAAAATATTTAAAATTGGTTCATTGATAGTAAAAATATCGCGTGTTCAAGACAGTAACCCTGAAATCAAAAGTAACATTTTAGCCAATATACACTACAATACAAGCGTTCGTTTTCAATGATATGCCTTTAATTGTAATGCAAGCTCTATAGGCGTGAAGTGTTACTTTTGATTTTAGGGTTACTGTCTTTAACTCGCAATATCTTTTGTATAAATAGACCAATCTTAAATATTTTACTATCAAACTGACGGCAATGAATTGTACTTTACAAAGGTATGTGAAACATTTCATTTCAAAGGCCTTTTCCAAGTTAAAATACACTTATCCCAAGGGTGCGTTTTCAAAGTCCTTAAGTATACCTACATTTCCGTCACACGACACTAACCTTTCACACAACCGAGATCACATAACAACTATCTACCGAACTTTTCATATAGAATATTAGACCAGAAGACAAGTATCTATTTTACATAATAGCTGGAATATACCGTATACAGTCAAACCTGTCTTAAGCAGCCACCCAATGGAATGACAAAAAGTGGCTGCTGAAGACAGGTGGCTGTTAAAGACAGTAAAAAATTAGAACAAAATGTCAGTTTAGGTCCTATTCAAACTGGCTGTTAAAGACAGGTGGATGCTATTTGCAGGTGGCTGCTAAGGCAGGTTTCACAGTAGTGTGGTCAACATAAAAGTGAATAGAATAACGAAATTACTTACTTCATAGCTGTCATGCACTGTACACTGTGTTTCTAATGGTAACAACTTCACATTGACTGTTCCTAACAATTTATCACTTTTCAAGAAACCTCTGAAATACAAACATTTAATCATTATTTTATATATTTAACCCTTTCCTGGATATATACGCATTTTTACGCATGTGCGACCAGTGTAGATCCAGATCAGCCGGCACATCCGTGCCGTCTGATCTGGATCTGCACTGGTCGCATTTTGGTCGGAAATAACCTAATAAATCAAAAAGCGAACAGTTTAGATCCTGATCAGACGGCACGGATCTAAACTGTTCGCCCTAGCAATAAAGGTGTGTCTGTACAGGAATGGGTTAATCTTTTCAATGCCAAACTAACTTAACAACCAAAATGTGACTTCTAGGAGCTTACAATAGCAGTTAAAGCATTTCAATACACATGTCAAAATACACAGACTGTAAGAAGGCTGTGATTCCTGCATGCAGCTTTTCTTGACATGTATACTATGGCATCATTTATTTCATGGGGCCAAATATGCGCACAAATGATGCAGATGACATTTTTTTGCACTGACATGAATTTGCGAGAAATTCATGCAGTTGTATTATTCTCATAGGATACGATGTTATGTGGTTATTATTCTCATAGGATACGATGTTATGTGGTAATTATTCTCATAGGATACGATGTTATGTGGTAATTATTTTTATAGGATAAGATATGATGTGGTTATTATTTTCATAGGATAAGATATTAAGTGGTTATTATTCTCATAGGATTAGATATTAAGTGGTTATTATTCTCATAGGATAAGATATTATCTGGTTATTATTTTCATAGGATAAGCTATTAAGTGGTTATTATTCTCATAGGATAAGATATTATGTGGTTATTTTTTTCATAGGATAAGATATTGTGTGGTTATTATTTCATATGATAAGATATTAAGTGGTTTTTATTCTCATAGGATAAGATATTATGTGGTTATTATTCTTCTGGGAAAAGATATGCGATTAGTGCCGTCCGATCAGGATCTGCTTTTTTGTCGCATTTTGGTCCGATATAACCTAACGAATCAAAAAGCGTACATTGCAGATCCTGATCAGATGGAATGGATGTTCGCCCATGCAATAAAGGTGTGTCTATGTAGGAAATGGTTAAACTTATACTAAGTATAATGGTACCACAATATATTATTTTTTACATCCTAGGATATCGCTTGCTGATATCTCATTGGTGACCAATGTAGATCCAGATCAGCCAGACATCTGTGCCATCTGATCAGGATCTACACTGTTTGCTTATAGACTCATCAAGTTATTTCTGACAAAGAAGTGAACACTGTCAATCCGGAAAAGACACACTAAATCTACACTGTTCACACATTAGATAAACACAAATGTGCAAGCTGATCCGGGTTCTACACTTGAATACAACACACATCTCTTATACAGTTAACGATTTTCACATCTTTAATCATTTTTGTCAATAAAAAACTGAAGGCTTGTAGATTTAAACTTGAACATAAACCATCAAATAACGATTATTTTACATGTAGTTTAAATGTATAAGGATCATATTGCAGACATTTATCAATTGTGATTTATGAACTATACAAAGTTCACAATAGTCACATGATCAACTGATAATGCATATCATTTTAGCTTTAGGTTTATAAAGGAAGTAAAGATTTGCAAAAATGGCTACCGGTGGGAGTGAATTCATGTCTGACGAGATTAAAAGCATTAAATGTTGTCTGTGTCTACAAGAAAACAGGACAACAGATGCAGACAAATATTGTCTTGACTGCAAGGATTACTATTGTACACCATGTGTGGGCATACATCAGAAAATTGGCATTATGAAAGGACACAAGATTCAGGATAAAGCTGCCAGCAACTATACAGGGTCAGACAGGCCACTGCCACTGCCAAGCTACCCTACACAGAGATGTTTCCAGCACCCACTGGAGGTGATATCTGTATACTGCAAGGACCACGATGAAGTCTCCTGTGCATTGTGTATGTGCACATCTACCATACACAGGTAAAATTAATTCATTGTTAACTGTTCTCAAATTCTGATAAAAGTCAGAAATCATATTCATACAATGTCTTTATTTGAGCCCTGACTGACTTATAGTCAATAGAAGTTAATTCATATGTTAGAAACATAATTATTATAAATACCATCCAAATGCATTTTTTTCAACAACAATCACTTTAAATCTGAGTGTTAATGAATGTTTGCTATTTACCCAGTTCATGTAAAGTTGATTTTTTATAACTGGTTTAGTGTCTTTAGTTTGTTGAATGTTCAGTGTTTTCTGCTTAGCTAAAGAAAAATGTCTCAAAATATTTACGCATTTCAGAAAAAATTTTTATCAGATAAAAACTTCCATGTGTTCAACATTTGTCAATTTCTTCTAGAAAATCCAGACATTCAAAACAAAGAAATAAAATCCTTTCCTTATTTTGGATCATAATGCACAGAAATAACTGTATATGGTCTTCAATTTTTTACAAAATCCAGATAATTTTTTTTTATTTAAAAAATATTCAAAGATCTATTTTATGTAGCCAATTAGAATTTTAAATACTCGTATATATATTTATTAATGACTAATGAATACTTTCAGATCATGTGGAAATATACTGTCAATACCAGAAATCGTAGATGATCTTTATGAAAAATGCAATCTGAAAGACATCCAACTGAAAATCCATCAGACAAAGACAGCCATTGAAGATATTAAGAAAATCAAAGAAAAGAAAATTGAAGAACTAAACAAAGCTTTAAACACAGAAATCGAGGCAGTGAAAGCATTCAGACAAGAATTGGATGCTCTACTGGACAATATGGAACAAGAAACTATAAAAGAATTAAGAAGAGAATTTGGCAGGATTGAAGCATCTTTCACAGGAGAAATAAAGAGTATTGAGAGCCTGCTAAGTTCCCTAAATGAGACAGCTTTACAGCTGAAGAAGGCCGATGGAAACAAAGCACAAGAATTTGTCTGTGTCAAGTCCTCCAAGAAACTATTTGGAGATGCCACAGAAATACAATGCCAACAAATGAAAACTGACATAAAAGTCTTCTTCACACCTGATCATAGTATCCTACAGCAGATCAAAGGTTTAGGTAAAGTACAGAGTAATCCCAAACAAAGCCTTTACAAAGTGAAGAAACAAAGAGATATCAATGTGAGGGTTAAAAGTGACAGGTCCAAGTGCAGTATCTGGGGATCTTGTATAACAGAGGATGGTTATCTACTTCTAGCTGATTGGAGCAACCAAAAGCTCAAACGCATAGACCTGTCTACAGGAAAAGTAGTAGATGACATTTTACTTAAAAATAGTCCAAGAGCTGTGTGTAATGTTAGCAAGACTGAAGCTGCTGTAGCACTGCATTATAATTCAGTCCAGTTTGTGTCACTAGAAAAAAATATGGCTGCCACACATGCCCTCACAATGAATCACTCATGCTTCGGACTTGCTCACAATGATGGCAAATTGTTTATTTCTGATCACAGCAATATTGTGTATGTCTATGACATTAATGGACAGCAGCAGAACAAACTAACGTTAGAAGGAGCAAGTTCAGACTTACTCTCGTTCTTTGCCTGTTACTATGCAGTCTGTGCAAGTGGAAACAGAGTATTCGTTGCTCATCATCAACTTGGCCTCATCTTTCTTGACAGTGAGGGAAATAATCCATCTACTCACAAATACGACAATGAATCAGGTTGCCGAGGTGTCTGCACTGATGGCAGAAATGTATTTGTGTCTGTGTATTCAAACAATAAAATTGTACAGATTGGACCAGATTTGAAAATGTTAGGGGACATAGGAACTGTGGAAGGCATTGCCACATTGTGTTTTGATTACAATAAGATAAGGTTAATTGCTACTTTAGCAGGATCTGACAGCATAAAAGTTCTTGAACTGGAATAGAACAATCAATCTGAACAGAAATACAAGCTGTACTTTGGTGGATACAACATTGGAAACTGTTGACCTACTCAAGTGAAAATAGACTGTCAAATATCAATTTGAAATAAAATAAAGACATTGTTCCACAATCAGAATCAGAAGTACAAGTTGTGTGTCTAAAAGGTTTGTGGACATTTCAAATGTCTTTAAATATACCATCAGCATGAAACAATTACAAGGGTTGTTCGATATGTAGTATTATACGAAATCTCAAAAGCATGCGAATCAAATTTACGGTATCAGGACATCTCGACCCATTATCATTTCGACCCCTACATATTTCCTGAGACATTTCGACCCCTGATTTGAAGAACTGTGACCCCTACATGGTTGGACACTTCGACCCCTACTTAAAAAACAACAAGAGACCGTCGAAGACGGGTGAGGCTCCCCGAATGGGTACTTTGTCACAAAAAACAGTTAGTTGTATAATTATTGAGGTGAATTTTGAAAATATTGTAGTGCTATGAAATCAGATAATTTTAAATTCCAACTACATATGAAAGTTATAGACTGGACATGATTTAGGTTCAAGGTCATGCTGTGACCTTGACCTTCAAGGAAGCGACCCAAATATTGTGTGACACGTGGCCTCTATATGGTAATCATTTCTGTGAAATAATTTTAAAATTCAAGTATAATTAAGAGAATTATGGACAGGACACAATATTGCTTCAAGGTCATGCTATGACCTTGACCTTCAAGGTAGCGACCAAATGTTGCGCGCGACACGTCGTCTCATTATGGTGATCATTTCTGTGAAACAATTTTAAAATCCGACTTCAAATAAATAGTTATGGGCCGGACACGATTTTGGTTCAATGTCATACAGTGACCTTGACCTTCAAGGCAGCGACCCAAATGCTGCGCGCGACACGTCGTCTCATTATGGTGATCATTTCTGTGGCAAAAAAAATTAAAATCCGACTTCAAATAAAAATGTTATGGGCCGGACACGAATCGGGACGTACGGACTGACGGACGGAAGGGCAACCTGGCGACTATAGGCTCCCCCGAATTTCTTCGTGGAGCTTAAAAACATTATAATATGTTAAACTTTATTTTTTTTAAACGTGCAATTTTGTACCAACAATGGTTTTGCCGGGATGTTACATTAAACCATCCATTTGTAAGACACCAATCAATTGCCGGTTTTCCCAATTGACTCTAGATTTAATTTTGAAAAAAAGTATTGTTATATATATTTGTTTATATTACGTTTATATTATAAATTGTATTTTTGTTAGCTAAATCTTATATATTATATAATTAATATCTTTAAGCCAAATAATAAGTTATAAAAACAGGTTTTATAATTTGAATGATTTAGTTTTTTTTAGCTCACCTGAGCTGGCTCCGGATGAGCTATTAGGATCGATTAATGTCCGTCGTCAGTCGTCTGTCGTCCGTCGTCCAACCACACTTTGTTCGTTAACACTCTAACTTGGTCAGTATGTCTGTCCCAGTAATTTTTCGGACGAGTTCGAATATGGGTCATATTGGGTCAAAAACTAAGTCACTGTTACTATAAATAGAAAAATCTTGTCCAGGCTGTAAATTTGTTATTTATTATTGGATTTCAAAATAACTTGGCACAAATGTAATGTTCACCATGACAAGGAGGTGTGTCACGTACCATAGCCATGCATGTTGGTTCAAGGTCGAGGTCACTGTTACTAAAAATATAATTTTCTTGTTAACACTCTAGTGGTTACATTTTTGCTCCGATTGTCACGAAACTTGGCCAGAACGTAGGTCCCAGGAATTACTCGGACAAGTTTGAATATGGGTCATCTGGGGTCAAAACTAGGTCACTGTTACTAAAAATGGGAAATATTGTGCAAGCTGTAAATTTGTTATTTCTCATTGGATTTCAAAATAACTTGCACAAATGTTCACCATAACAAGGCGGTGTGTCGAGTATAAAACCCATGCCTGTTGATTCAAGGTCAATGTCACTGTTATTAAAAATAGAATTTTCTTGTTAACACTCTAGTGGTCACATTTTTGATCTGATTGTCACGAAACTTGGTCAGGACGTAGGTCCCAGTAATTACTCGGATAAGTTCGAATATGAGTCATCTGGGGTCAAAAACTAGGTTAATGTTATTAAAAATATAAAAATCTTGTCTTGGCTGTAGAATTGTTTTTTATCATTGGATTTCAGAATAACTTGGCACAAGTGTTCACCATGACAGGGCGGTGTGACGAGTACAATACCATGCCTGTTGGTCCGAGGTCAAGGTCATTGTTACTAAAAATAGAATTTTCATGTTAACACTATAATGATCACATTTTTGCTCTGATTGTCACAAAACTTGGTCAGGATTTATTTGCCAGTAATTACTTGGAAGAGTTCGAGTATGGGTCATCTGGGGTCAAAAACTAGGTCACTGTTACTAAAAATAGAAAAATCTTGCATTGGCTGTAAAATTGTTATTTCTCATTGGATTTCAAAATAACTTGGCATAAAATGTTCACCATGACAAGGCGGTGTGTTGAGTACAGTACCTATATCTGATGGTTGAAGGTCAAGGTCACTGTTACTAAAAATAGAATTTTCTTGTTAACACTCTAGTGGTCACATTTTTGCTCCGATTGTAACGAAACTTAATCAGGGCATATGTCCCAGTAAATACTTGGACGAGTTTGAATATGGGTCATCTGGGGTCAAAAACAAGGTCGCTGTTACTAAAAATAGAAAGTATTGTCCGGGCTGTAAATTTGTTATTTCTCATTGGATTTCAAAATAACTTGGCTCAAATGTTTACCATGACAAGTTGTTGTGTCGAATACAATACCCATACCTGTTGGTCCAAGGTCAAGGTCACTGTTACTAAAAATAGAATTTTCTTGTCTGGGCTGCAACTTCGTTATGAATGGAGTGATTTCAAAATAACTTGACACGAATTTTCAACATAACATGGCGGTGTGTCACGTACAATATCCATGCCTGTAGGTCCAAGGTCAAGGTCACTGTTACTAAAAATAGCATTTTCTTTTCCGAGCTGTTAGTTTGTTTTTTCTTATTGGATTTTAAAATAACTTGGTGTAAATGTTCAACATATCAAGACGTTGGGTCGCGTAAAACACTCATGCCTGTAGGTCCAAGGTCAAGGTTACTGTTTCTAAAAATAGAATTATCTTCTCCGGGCTGTAACTTTATTATGAATGGATGGATTACAAAAAATAACTTGGCACAAATAATCACCGTGAAATGGTGGTGTGTCACGTACATTACCCTTGCCTGTAGGTCCAAGGTCAAGGTCACTGTTACTAAAAATAGAATTTTCTTGTCTGGGCTGCAAATTTGTTATTTCTTATTGGATTTCATCATATCAAGACGGTAGGTCACGTACAACACCCATACCTGTAGGTCCAAGGTCTAGGTCACTGTTACTAAAAATAGATTTTTTTGCCTGGGCTTTAAATTTGTTATGAATTGAGTGATGTTAAAATAACTTGGCAAAAATGTTTACCATGACAAGGCTGTGTGTCGTGTACAATACCCATGCCTGTTCGTCCAAGGTTAAGGTCACTGTTACTAAAAATAGAATTTTTTTGTCTGGGCTGAAAATTTGTTAAATCTTATTGGATTTTAAAATAAATTGGTGTAAATATTCACCATATCAAGACGTTTTGTCGCGTACTTCACCCATATCTGTACGTCCAAGGTCAAGGTCACTGTTACTAAAAATAGAATTTTCTTGTCCTGGCTGTAACTCCGTTATGAATGGAGTGATTTCAAAATAACTTGGCACAAATGTTCACCACGACAAGGCGGTGTGTCACGTACAATACCCATGCCTGTAGGTCCAAGGTCAACGTCACTGTTACTAAAAATAGAATTGTCTTGTCCGGGCTATAACTTTGTTATTAATGAAGGAATTTCAAAATACCTTGGGCCATGACAAGGCGTCGTGTATAATACACATGCAAGTAGGTCCAACGTCAAGGTTACTGTTATTAAAAATAGAATTTTATTGTTCTGGCTGTAACTTCTTTATGAATGGAGGGATTTCAAAATAACGCATATGTTCTCCGTGACAAGGCGGTGGGTTGCGCAAAATACCCATGCCTGTAGGTCCAAGGTCAAGGTCAGTTAAAAATAGAATGTGTGTCCCAGTAATTACTCGGACTAGTTCGAATATGGGTCATCTGGGGTCAAAAAATATGTCACATGACCTAAAAATAGAAAAATATTGTTAATGCTCTAGAGGCTACTCTTTCAATCCAAATATCCTGGCAATTTGCCATAAAGGTTGTTTGGTTGATTTCTAGCCCAAGTTCAAATATGGGTCACATGGGGTAAAAAACTAGGTCACACAGCCCAAATATGGAAAAAAAAAACCTTCTTAACACTCCAGATGTTACATTTTCAGCTCAGATATCGTTGAATTTGTCAGAAAGGTTGTTTTGATGATTTCTAGTTTTAATAATGTTTTGTTTATATTTCCTAATTTTATTGCAGTATTTTAACACCATTACATTGATTAATGACATTTGTCTTGTATGGTTAGGCCAGAGTTTTTATATCTCTTGGTTTATATGTCTGCCTATTAACAGGAATGCCAAAGTTGAAGCGGAAGCGGAAGTCAGTTTCACACAGCCCTAGTCTCGCACACATTAACCAGGTCCTTAACAACTTTGATGTACTCAGGTGAGCGATAAAGGGCCATAATGGCCCTCTTGTTTCATAAAATACAACATTTTGGTCCTTTAAAGCTTTATCAATAATGAGTGCAAAAAAAAGCCTTTACTTGTCAGATTTGTAGAAGTTCCGGGATATGTTTTAAAAGTTTGTGTTACTATCTGAATTAAGGAGAAAATCTTAATTTTGACAAATCCATCAATATTTTTACTAATTTGTTATGCGAAACCAATAAGTACAAACACATTTATGAAATTTAAAAATTATTCTGCTTTATTGATTTTTTGGGTACCGTTATAAATCAAAACCCGATTTTTAAAACAAAGTAAAGTATAGTATTAACAGAGCCAGTGTTTTGCATACATTATATATTTTATAATCATAGAGAGATTTCTTCAAATTCATTTCATACGATACGAAACGATAAGTTTATTGCATGAAACATTAAAAAAAAATAATTTTTATACGATACGATACGATAAGTTTTTTGCATGAAACATTATAAAAATTAATGTCTATAGCATATAAACATACATACAATGAATGGAGAAAAACATACAATATTTCCGGAGCGAATAATTATAGATGTTATAGCATCCTATTTTACAAAGTACAATGGGATATTAGTTTGCGTGTGTTTGCATAGATATGGGGTTTTTGTCAAGCTTCACAAATCGAAAGAGTTCATCTTCAATTTTGTAAGCCAATTCTTAACGTTAAGGTAACGACCAAAAATACTTTCATAAATGGAGATTTAGGCAGGATAAATTATTAGTCACGACTTTTCCAAATAATCAAGTATTGGATAAAAATATTAAACGGTTCTCAAAGGAAATATAAATCGGCCGTTTACAAAATGATGTTAAATGGCCAGACCAAATTAATTGTACTGCATTGGTAAGAAACACTTTGTACGAATTGGGTTTCAACGAAATATGGCCATCACAAACTGTTGGCGATCATGTTTTATTCTTATCTATTCTCAAACAACGTCTAAGTGACACATTCATACAAAATTGGAATGCAAGATTGACAGATTCTAGTAGAGCTATATTTTACAGAAACTTTAACACCTTCGGTTTTAAAAAATACTTGATTATTATCAATATACCAAAATAAAGGTATGCATTAAAAAGACTTAGAGTAGCTTCTCATTGATTATAAATTGAAGTTGGAAGATGGCACCGACCTGTCAGTGTTCCTACTCATGAAAGAAAATGTTTATATTGTCAAAAATTGAAAGATGAATTTCACTTTTTTTTAAATGCAATTTATACAATAACATTAGAAAGAAATTAATACCTACTTATTATTATACCAGACCTAACATGTACAAATTAATTGAATATTTATCATCAGAAAATCCTAAATTAAATATTAAGCTTCATTTGTTTATAATGCTTTTAAAATTCATAAACAAAGAGCTCAAAGAGCACAACCACACAGCACTGTTAACGAATGATGTTTTGTGTGTATGCGAGTTTTGGTTTGTTTTTGTTTGTTCCTTTTTGTAGTTGTTGTTGCTTACTAACAATTGCTGTAGTTATACACATATTTGGAATTATATCTTTTTGAAAATGTTTATAATTCTTAAAAAAGACTATATGAGGTAAATTTTCCTGTGGAGTATTCAGCTTCTTGTTTGTATGACAAATAAGAGTTCTCTTTTTGTTCTCTTTTTGTTAGCTCACCATGTCGCCATTGACATGTAAAAGATGATATAGTGCATGCATTTATGTTACTTTTTGATAATGGGTCGTCAGGACCTACTTCAAATGTTGTATTTGTATCTCATCAAATGTGGAATAAAACATCTCTCTCTCTCTATTTCTTGTTTTAAATCCAATTTTAATCAAGGCATTACATTTACAGAGGGTTCGGCATACCTACTATCTGGACTTTTGAAAATTAGAACTACTTTTCAGCGGTTCTAAGGCCTGCAGTTTGTTACTATCATTAGACAAGTTGAGACTGTCAAAAGTCCGAAAACAAAGACCCAACAATTTGTTACCTGCATATTCTTATTAAAATTTAAAAAAAAAATTGAGTAGATACTGAAAAATCCGAGCTTGAAAATCTCAGGAAGACTTTGTGTTTTTCTTAAATATTTCCATGTGATATAAATCAGTTTAATTCATTTTCATTAAGGATTCCAAGTTAATAACCAATATTTACTTAGAATATGGATTACTATGATAAGTTGAAAATTGAGTTTTAGCATTACTTTGTTTCAGATATTGGGGCCAGTTCTATGTCTTAACCATCTATTTTCACATCTATTTAGACTAACTATATTGATAAAACCCTAGTTAGAGCGGATCCAGATGCGGTTCAGTGGGGTTGCTCGAGGCCCGGTTTTGGGTAGCATTTTCACATGCAGATTTTGGCCAGAATGTCGAAAATTATCATGCAGCTACCACAAGGAAGTCCCAAACGAAGCCCTTTCTAAATATATTGCATCCGAACCTGTCCGGGACTAAGAGTAAAAATAATTATGCGTTTAATGAGATCCCTATAATGAAGTACCACTCTCGCTACAACACTCTACAATAACATAATTTGCATTTTCATTTTTGCCTTTGGCGTTGTCTGTAATATGCAGGATTTATATTCTCAGATCCTCTGTCAAAATTCTATTTTGTTTAGTTCCGCCCATTGTTTTCTCATTAAAGGCAAACTCATTCTTTTATCTGGGGACCATACGCCGCTGAACATGGAATGGTATTAATCGGAAAATACCGCATTGACCGTATATGCATTCCATTGGGATAGATCAAAATTGTACTGTTTATCGGTGTAAATATTGAGTTGCGCTCAACCCGGAGATAGGATGCGTGCGCAGTAATATGCATTTCCATTTCTGCCCATGAACAGGCTCAATCGAACCGCGCCTGCAATATTTTCATATTTGTCGTGTTCGGTGGCTTTCAAAGTTCCCTTTTCATCTAATTCCGAGGCGTTTGCCCTTCAAAGAAGCGCCAGGTCAGCGGCCAGTGTATGTACATAACATGAATTAAATTGCGAAAAATTGGTGTTTTTTTTAATTTATCCTTTTTCCGTATGTACTGGTTTTATCGTTTGGAACCATAGCATTCGACATATCTGATCAATATCTATACTGTTCGCTTTTGTCAGAAATAACCTAATGAATCAACACTCGAACAGTGTAGATCCTGAACAGACGGCATGGATGATCGGGATCTACACTGTTAACACATGGATAACAGTCATACCTCCATATCCAGTTTCAGGTCCTACAAGTAGTTTCGATTTATGTTACATGACGTGATAATTTAGCCCATCTCGCTAGTTCGGTCCCGGTTGGACCATTTTACGATTTGACGGAATGCAAGGGATATTTGTCACTTGCTCGTGTAACACAAGTAATTGTACATATTAATGTTCAATTCTGTGCAATATTCAGTATTTTGTATACATCTTAGAACCCACAACATACTACCATAAACGGCAATAAACACTGCGACACAAGTCCTTATATTACTGAATTTCGCGGGGATCAAATTTCGCACAAAAGGCATAGATGATATTTTACGCGGGCATAAAAATAATCCCCGCTAAATATAATAATGCCACAGTATATAAATTTCAGTGTATATCATATACATTTCAGTGGGTTGCTTGTTTGACGGAAAAGTCTATGCTACCGGAGAGAAGATTATCATACCAAGCTGTTTGGGAGAAATGACCTGTCTAGGACGCAACAACTTTTCCAACAATTACAGATTTACAGTATGTCTCTATTAATTAGCCAACACCAACCCCTTTTCGTCAGCATTATCAAAGTTTCACGGCGATTTCGGCAAGAAGTTAGAAAATACTAATTTGACTACCATCAGAATACCCAAAGCGAACCCCTTTATGGCAAATTGCAAGCGACCCTGAACAAATATTACAATATTCCGTTGAAGTGTGCATATTAGTGATGTTAAATGTTATAAACTAAATGTGTAACTGTTTTCCCGAAAGAACGATACGAAAAAGATATCTCAAGTAAATGATTTTATTTGCACTGAACACTTTACATATTTTATCAAATGAACGTTTTTTTCTGTTAAATGAAATGTTTTAAACACTTGGTTTTGCATTTCAGAGGTGTTTGTCCCCAGAAAGAAGTCAGAGCAGCAGATGGACAAAGTGAGTCTTTCTTTATCAGTTTGGGTTAAACATCAGGCAGATTTAGATTTCTTTTTATATAATTAGCAATTACGTTATATTAATTTTATTTCGCTTGTTTATTAACGTTTTTTTTTCGTGAATTTTGATAAAGGTCATATGGCCAAAACGAGTGAAATGACGGTAAACTTAGTTGAGTATACCGAATATCCTGAATTTTAAGATGAATTTAGACTGACTTTTCAACCCGGAAATCTCGATGATGAGTGTGACAATGCTTAGCCAGTAACACAAATGAACAAAGGCCTACATTTCTTATGTTGATCCAGACGTTAGCAGGTCATATTATGACATTTGCTGATGTTAGTGCAAATATGAGAATTGAAATATGGGTTGTTGTTTCTTTTTCTCAGCTGGCTGTCTGTTTGATGGTACAGCTTACAGTGTTGGACAAACTTTTACCGTTGCAAATCAAAAAGATTGTTTGGCTAAATTCACATGTTTGGGATATAACAAAATTTCACAGGTTCCTTGCTAGGTAAGAATTGTCTCGAGACCATTTTGTATTTAATAAATCAGAAATAAATAGACACCTTATTGCTTTTGTCGATTCACATAATCTATTTTTAATTGGCACAATTCATGCACCATACCCAATATACAGCAATCAATTACCCCATTTTAATTGTCACAATTCATGCATCATACCCAATATACAACAATTAATTACCCCTCCACACCGGCCCTATTTCTAATTGGCACAATTCATGCTCTGTACACAAAATAAAGTAATTACCCCATTTCTTATAGGCACAATTCATGCACCGTACCTAATAAACAACAATTAATTACTAGTACCCCATTTCTAATTGACACAATTCATGCACCGTACACAAAATTACAGCAATTATACCCCCACCCCCTCATCATTTGTGTCAATTTTTGTTGTTTTGTTTTCTATTTCAGACTGACACATCAGGAAAATATCAACAAAAAACACTGACGATGGTTGTTGTTTACTGTTATAATTATTTGTATTAACAATTAATAACAATATAATATTAAAATAAATGTTACACCAATAATGTACAATTACAAATAACTACACCAGGCACTTCTGCCAGAAGTATATAAGCCTCGTAAGGCCAGAGAAAATAAATTATAAGATTTTCATCCGGATTTTGGGAAAAAAGGGGGCGGGTGGACACTTTTTAATTTTTATTTTTTATTAACTAAATACCTGAGAACAGAAGTAAAAACTAACTTAAAATTTTGAGACAATGGCATTTATAGTTACCAGAACCTTTGATGTAGAAAATTAGTCCATCTTTTCAATTTCTTCCAAAAAATCAGGATAACAACTTACCAAAATAGCAGGTTGGTGCCTATTCTTGCTTGAAAAGCCATACCAGTCTTTAATAGTGACACTTTCACCTTCGGTAAGCTTTGAAAAGATGAACATTTTATATATCCGGGATATTCTAAAACCTGTTCTGTCCGGAACAGAATATGTTCCGATTTTTTTGCCAATAATTTTTTTTGGGGCGGGTGGTTTTGGACAGGGGCGGGCGGGGATGAAAATCTAAAATATTTTTTTCTATTACCTAATGCTGAAATATGTATTCAGTTATATTTCAAATTTTCTTTCGTTTTGCTTTTTTTTGAAAGAAAACAAGTTTCTCTCCTTATCCCATAGAAAACATTTTTATCACATGGATGACCTGGGCCCAAGATCATAAAACTGAGATTGGAGAACATACTCAAATCTCAAGCATCTGATTGGTGGTAATGGGGATCAGTCACCATTTCAGCCAATCAGAAGCTTGATATTTGAGTCTGGTCTCCAGCTTTAGTTTTATGATCTTGGGCTCAGTGCAGCCCTAGATCAGCCTGCACATCCACACAGTCTGACTGGCATCTACACTGTTCACTTCTTGGTCAGAAATCACCCAATGAATCCAAAGGCCAACTGTAGACTCTAATGACAATGCAAGTCCAGATCAGCCTGCTGTTCTATTGGGATCTACACTGTTCACTTCTTGGTCAGAAATCACCCAATGAATCCAAAGGCCAACTGTAGACTCTAATGACAATGCAAGTCCAGATCAGCCTGCTGTTCTACTGGGATCTACACTGTTCACTTCTTGGTCAGAAATCACCCAATGAATCCAAAGGCCAACTGTAGACTCTAATGACAATGCAAGTCCAGATCAGCCTGCTGTTCTATTGGGATCTACACTGTTCACTTCTTGGTCAGAAATCACCCAATGAATCCAAAGGCCAAGTGTAGACTCTGATGAAATGCAAGTCCAGATCAGCCTGCTGTTCTACTGGGATCTACACTGTTCACTTCTTGGTCAGAAATCACCCAATGAATCCAAAGGCCAACTGTAGACTCTGATGAAATGCAAGTCCAGATCAGCCTGCTGTTCTATTGGGATCTACACTGCAGGCTGTCAACCAGGTCATCTCCAAAATATAGGAAAAATATAGGAATAATTTTGCAACAAATATAGGAGTTTATGGTTGATTTTGAGGCAAAATATAAGAGTTTGGAACTGATAATAGTTTTATTTACTTGCACTTATACAAATGATTTTCACATGTGCATTTACTGTTTCTACAATTATCAATGTCCAAAATGTCCACTGTAAAAATGATGGAAACCATTAACTTTAACATCAGTACCATCAAGCACATCACCAACATCTTAATGACCATTCAAACAAGGGGGAAATGCAGAAAATGCATTAACAAAGCCGGATTTTTCAGTTTTAGTTTGTCTTCTATGATACATAGTACTGTACACAGCATCGACCCATCCACTCATAGTCATATTGCTTTGTGTGTAAAAATCTGGGTTACACCGTCCAAAAGGGTTCAGTAAAAAGTGACCCCAAGGCCTTACTTTGGTCAAACTCTATTGAGAACCTGTAGGCAATACATCATACAAAATTATATGCCCTTCACTACTCTAGAAGTTCCGGAATATGATTCAATTTATTTATTTAATCTGCATGGAACAGTACTGCAGTCAAATAAGTTAGTAAACCTAAATACAAAGAATATTGCTATAAGTTTCAAGAGAAATGATAACAAGAAATATCTTTAAAAAAGATAAACGGCGTTGATGGAAAAGATTTATATATACATGTATATAAGAAAGAAAGAAATACAGAGAGGCAAAGCAGACACAGTTTAGTTATTTTATTTTATTTGTTATAGCTGTCGACGAACCCTCCCTGCTTTCTTAGTATGACTTAGAGATTAAGCGACCGAATCATGACAACTCATACATTTAATGAAAGTGTCTTTCAAAAAAATGTTGAAGCTGTTGCAACAATTTCATACAGTGATAACAAGTCGATTAAAGATACTGAAGCAAAATATTCAGTTTCAATAAAATACCTCGTGTAGAGTGAGAATTCAAGATGAATAAATGTCCTTGAAATTTAATAAATATAAATAATAACAGCCTGTTACAAGAGCGAAATCTACAAACTTTTACGTATATTAACTTTAAAAAAAGTGTCCGTCCTGAGTATTGAACCCGGGGCCTCCGCTTGAGAGGCGAGAGTGTTAGCCACTACACTACAATAAACTTGTATTTCGTACTTGAAATTAACAATCACTATCAAAGGAACTAGAAAGGAACCAGTAAGAACTAGGAATATCTACACTTCTCTTTCGTTTTACACTGTGTATTGTATGCAAGTGTTTACCTGACACCCAAGAATATTCCATATAATATTGTATTTAAGCCATCAATATTGACTTAACTGGTTACTTAAATCGTAAATATGTTTTTCCTCCAATACAACGCCCACTAACAACCAATCGAATTAATCTATTTGATTTTTCCGCTGCATAATAATAAAAATCCCACTAGATACCTCTCCACCCTGCTAGATGCCTCTCTGGTGTAAATAGCTACCAATCGAAATAGTTTATTTCATTTTCCCTCTGCATAATAAGAGAATACGAGTATTATTTACAACATTTCATTGGTCGAAAAACTAGGTCAAAAGTGAGCTTAGACAGCTAACGCCGAACAACTTATCAAGTTATAACCATAACTGAACTTTAATTCAAACTGCCATTAAAATTTCTATATAAAAGCAATAATTTTCAAAAGTCAAACCCTTCTTGGGAATAGATGGACATTATTCCTTTCAGGTTCATTTAAGTTTAACAGTAATTTAACTTTTATCTATTGAGTGGTTCCATAAAAAAACAATAATTTTAGAAAACTATGCAAATGTTTTGCAGATTATTCTAATAAAAAAATTCTAAAGTTATCTCAATTTATTTAACAAACAGTTGTTGCAAATTATCAAATAATATTGTTTTTATTACCTCCCTTTATTTGACTTTGCCTTTTGAAAATTATTGTTTTTGTAAAGACACCTTCTTTTGCATACACTCTTTCTTTTGCATAATCTTTTCCAACAGAGTTTGATAACACTCTTTTCAAACTGGAAAACTGACCACAAAAGTCAGCTGAAGAATTCTTGTTCACAGTCAAGCATGTTTTTCCCAGGTGTCCATCTTGACGTTTTAGACAACCACATACACCATACCAAATATAAGCTCTCTAGTCGTTGCAGTTGGTGAATAAAATTTAATGATCTTTAATATTTTTTGCATTTGGTTGCAACTGAAACAAGAAATCGGCATAGAAGTGAAAATTTGTTTTTGTTTAATACACAGAAACCTGCTACAAAGTTGTTAGAGAATCAGATTAAAACTTAAGTAAATGCCACCCGCCAAGTTTTCACCAATCTTAAAGTTGAGTTTTGTTCTTGAAAAAAAAAGAAGAAAGCAAAAGCAGTATCAAAGCAATATTTACTCTCTTCATTAATCGGCAAAAACAAATACTAAAAAATATAGGAATACACATAAAAATATAGGAGAAATATAGGAATATAGGAGGCTTTTCAGAATATAGGATTCTGATCCAAAATATAGGAGAAATATAGGAATATAGGAATCGGTTGACAGCCTGACACTTTTAACTTCATGGTCAGAAATCAACCAATGAATCCAAAAGCCATCAGTAGATTCTGATGACCATTCAAGTCCAGATCAGCCTGCAATCTGACTGGGATCTACACTGTTCACTTCTTGTTCAGAAATAACCTAATGACTCTAAAAGCAAACTGTAGATCCTAACTGGATCTGCTAGCTGATCTGGATCTATACTGTTTGCCAATCGTATTCTTTGAGAAAGGGATTATACAAACAGTGTACAATTTTGTTACACATTTTAACTATATAGTTAACCCCCAGTAATAAGACCACCTCAAAAGTAAAGACCACTATTTCAAAGTCCCTTTTCACAATATTGCAATACTGTGGTATCATTTAATTTCGCAGGGACGAATTTTCGCACAAAAACCGCAAAAAATATTCGCGCAGACATAAATTCGCGCAATTCGGTTTTTCTAATAAAACGTTTTGTAATACAGTGTAATTTCGCTAGGGTTTAAATTCGTGCATTCAGCGTAGCGCGAAATACGTGAAATTTAAACCCACACAAAATGTAATGATACCACAGTAATTAAGGCCACTCCACTATAATGATCACATTATTCTTGCATACCAGATCAGATCATCCGGTGTTTTCACCCGTGTAAGAAATTTCGATCCTACACCCCCCATGTAGAATGAGTCACGCGAGTGACGTCACGTCTTCAAGTATCTGACGTAATATATTAAAGTGAGTGACGTCATTTATAAAAAGTTTGCGTTAACGTCAATATTTCCGCATAATGAAAATAAATAAGTTTGTATACTTACACAGAAATGTTATAAATAATAAAAGGTATGCAAGAAAAAGTATCTTGCATGAGACATTCGGTAAAGATAGAAAAATCTGTCACCTCGGATTAACTGTTTCGGCGGGAACTCGGCAGAGCCTCGTTCCCGCAAAACAGTTAACCCTCGGTGACAGATTTTTCCATCCGTACCTCAGTGTGCAAGATACTTATAATCCAGTCCCAGAAGTGGTCTTGATAGTGGTAATTCCCTCTATACATTTATTCTGGCAGCATACATGAAAATATCGTCTGCTTGACTTCATGACAACCATTTCAAGAGAAGATGTGGCTCTTGTGTAAGTTACTGTGAACAACATCATAAGCAGTTTGTACAGTAATTTCATGATAAACATGGAAAGCAATAAGCTGGGATTTTATTGTCATAATTTTATCTTATTTGTAGACACTGTATATTTATGATTATTGAAAAGTAGACAGACAAGTTAGTGATATAGAAAATCGTGGAAAATATCGAATGTTGTTACAAAAATATTTGTTGACTGTACTTTTTTATAAGCAAGTTTCAAAGTGGAATCTTTTAATTTCCAAAGGACCAAACATAGGCCTATATCGTTTGCTAAAAATTACTGATATTGTGACTGTAAAATAAATGTGAACATGTATATCAGCTGGCTGTCTACTTAGCGATAACAGAAATTAGAAACACAACTTCCTTAATCACGAAATATATTTCGTATTTTTAAAAGTTGCGTTTTCAATTTATTTCTTTCAGTACATTATATATACTTAAAGAAATTAAAAACGCAACTTCTTTAAACACAGAGGATATTTGTTTTTACCAGTGTAAGATAGAAAAATATTTCACCGAGTGAGCTCCGGAATGCGTAGTTTCATGAGTGAAAAATATTTCTATCTTTCACTGGTAAAACAAATTTTCTTTTTATTTTATGCTTTTAGTGCAAAATTTGCGTGAATTGACAGAAAAGTTGCAAGAAATGGCGCCAACCGCTTGTTTATGACGTGACGTGATGACGTAAAATATAAAAATTTGAGCCCGTTTTCTAAACGTTCTCATTTGGTATGTTATGTGCGTTTGGGTACCAACGTGAAAAAAATCGGTGAAAATAAAAATGATATTCCACTGTTTGAAAACAGTGAAATACCACTTTTATTTCACCGGGAAAATTCTATAATTCACTGAAAAACATAAAATAAAAATATATTTCGTGTTTAAAAAAGTTGCGTTTCTAATTTCCTTAAGAATACTTTACACATAATTTTGTTTACAGTGTTCCTCCAACAGATGCAAGTTTCAAATCACCGTTGCTTCACTTCACTAAGTTGAATAAAGAGTTTTGTAATGTTGATTCATACAGATTTCAAAAAACATTGTGACCTAAGAAGCAATAAGTGTAGATCCAGATCAGATGGCTCACAGAAATGAGCCTTACTTTTCGAATGCAACTCCATAACAAAGTCATTTAACAAAAAGTTTGTTTTTTTGTTTAACTTTCTAGTGCTTTTTAGTGTTGAGTCTGAATTGTTCATCAGGGTATTGTAATCCTATGGCAACTTTAAATAAATCTTTATGTGTTCGCCAAATCACAAAGCAAACTGCACCAATGACACCGCACAGCTATATGTTGGATATCTTCGATCTTATGGCTGCAACCTGTAATAAAAATCATTCATAAATACATACACAAGATTTGGGCTTTATTAACATTAACTATAGAAATTGTCTCAGGCGTTCCACTAACTGCTGAATCTGAAGGGTCATTTTCATCATTCTACAGGGGATTCATGCAATTAATAGCCATAATACTCTAATTTCAAGGGAAAGAGAACATTGAGCTTAAATTTTAGGGGTCAAAATGTGGCATATAGAAATTTCAAGAGTCAAAGGGTAATCTGCCAGGTAAAATGGAACCCCAGCCGTCTATTTGATGACTTTGACTGACAATTTGCAACATTTATTGACAACTGTTGTTGAACACATGTAAAAATTATAAAATTCAGACAATAAACTAGATGGGTGTTCAGTTGAACACTTGTGTCGCCCTCTGGTACAATGTCGAAAAAAAATGCAAGTTCAAAAAGGGGGCATAACTCCATCTTGTCTGAAACAACATCTCATCATCACGAGTGTGTTGTCTTGAGCAATATAATTTGGAAGTTTCATGAAGAAATATTGAGAAATGGCAAAGTTATAGCCAACATTAAGTTTTCATGACAAAATATAAGTATGAAAAGGGGCATAACTTTGTGGCATGTGACCTTGACCTAAAGATTTTGGTATCATGAAGACTGTGTTGTTTTAATCAATATATTTTGAAAGTTTGAGGAAGAAATGTTAAGAAATGGCAAAATTATAGCCAACGTTAAGTTTTCGTGATGAAAAAGGGGCATAACTCCATCAAATGTGACCTTGACCTAAAGAATTTGGCATCATCATGACCGTGTTGTCATAAGCAGTATAATTTGAAAGTTTGATGAAGAAATATTAAGAAATGGCAAAGTTATAGCTAACGTTAAGTTTTCGTGACGAAAAAGGGGCATAACTCCATCAAATGTGACCTTGACCTAAAGAATTTGGCATCATCATGACTGTCTTGTCATAAGCAGTATAATTTGAAAGTTTGATGAAGAAATATTAAGAAATGGCAAAGTTATAGCCAACGTTAAGTTTTCGTGACAAAAAAGGGGCATAACTCTATCAAATGTGACCTTGACCTAAAGAATTTGGCATCATCATGACCGTGTTGTCATAAGCAGTATAATTTGAAAGTTTGATGAAGAAATATTAAGAAATGGCAAAGTTATAGCCAACGTTAAGAAAACTTAACGTTGGCTATAACTTTGCCATTTCTTAATATTGACGGACGGACGGACGGACGGACGTTCTTACGAACGTCATTTATGTGGCTACTCTATTGTCCTCTCTATTGTTCTTTTAGCCACATAAAAGAAAAAATAGCCACGTAACAGAACGGAATGAATAGAATTTACCGTTACCATTGTTCTCATAGCCACATAAATGGCGTGGCGTAAGCACGGACGGACGGACGGACAAAGTGATCCCTATGTATCGCCATTACTTCGAAAGGGCGACACAAAAATCAAACAGTGATATATATTTTTAATTTTTTCTTAAATTAAACCATCAATTGGGCTTCTGCTCAAAACACTACTAATTGTTTGGCAAAGAACTAGGTTACTGCACAATGTGTTCTGAACTAATGTGTGTCAATAACTTGGGAAATCTATCAGTTTCCACATTCACTGGACTTGCTAATATAACTAGATGTATGTTCAGTTGGATGCTTTTGTCACCCTCTGGTACTTGTCAGAATATAAAATCAAAGTAAAAGTTTGATAAAGAAATATTAAGAAATAGTAAATTTTTAGCTAACATTAAGTTTTCGTGTCAAAATCCAAGAACAAATCTGATCTTGACATAAAGAATTCGGCATCATCATCACTGTGTTTTCATAAGCAACATAATGTTAAAGTTTGATGAAGAAATATTAAGATAAGGCAAAATAAAGCCAACATGAAGTTTTCATGTCAAAATCCAAGTACAAAAAGGGGCATAAATCCGAATGTCCCACTTTGAACAAAAGAATTTTGCATCATCATGACCATGTTGTCAGAAGCAATATAATTAGAAAATTTGATGAAGATATTTAAAGAAATGGAAAAGTAATAGCCAAAGTTCGTTTTTGTGATGAACGTCCCTTTGCATCGCCATTTATTTGAAAGGATGACACAATTAAATACTAAAACATTGACTTGAAACAAACAGGTAAACTTCAATCTAACACCAGAGCTATGTCTAGGTCCTAGGGTTCAGCAAAATGTTTATATACCTCTTTCTCTGCAAGTTTTTTCTTGGTCAGCATGAGCTGTGCTTTCTGCATGTCACTATGTTGAGCAAACTGCTTCGCTTCATCTGTGTATGCTTTGATATCTTCATCTACCACTCTCACATACTCTGAAAACAAAATGCAGTTTGGCTAAACTGATTAATGAATAAAGTGCACTTTTCATCTCCTGTGTTTCACAATAACTGTTATAAAATGTTTAAACACTGTCCTTGCCAGCCTCTATGTCTTTGGAAAAAACTACCGCAAAAGGCATTATTACACCTCACGTGATTAGATTACTTCTACGCATGCGTAATTGACCAAGGGAGATAAACGCATTTTGATCATTATTTGTAGCCGCTTATTGAGCATTATTGATTTTGGACTTCCGGCGCTTGATTTTGTTCCCAAACGAAATTTGGTCATAGTCAAGATCTCTAAAAAAACAAATGTTCGGTATAATAAAATAAATATCACATCCCATTGGTGAAACAGTACGAAATGTTAACCCTTGAGAAGGTAATGTCAACCTCGGCTAACGCCTCGGTTGACATTACTTCTCTCGGGTTAACATTTCGTACTGTTTCCCCCAATGGGATGTGATATTTATATACTGTTACACCTCTGATTCATAAATAAAAAAGCATAAACCATTTTAATTAACATAAAGGAGTCTATACTTCTGTCTGCTAAACCATTATCTGTGATTATAAGAAATTAAAACGAATAAGACATGCATTAACTTTGAAGACAAAAACTATAAAATATCAACTACTAGACCAAAAACATAGGTTGTGATAGAATGGATGTACAGAATATGAGTAAAACCCACCCATTCACAATTTGCATGATCTAAAGTGGTAGCTCTTCTTAAAGTAATTGAGCACCATATTGGTTTGAAGATTATTGTTTGGAAGATGATGAGGTGTGAAAATAAAACAATTTGAACAATTTCCAAAAAATACTGTTATTATATTGCTATAAAAAGATGTGTAACTACAACAACAGGAGACAATTGTTGAAATAAATGAGTTTGTTAAAAAAACTCATTAAGTGTGGAACCTGCTATGACGACTATTTTGGGTGTCAAAAATCAACAGTTTCCTTTTAAATGAAGCAAAAATTACTAATTACAATATCCAGTTCAATGTTTCCTTTAAGCCTGTCTCACACAGAACACACGGCTTATACGGTTGGCCACCCGTGTAAACCGTACATACAACCGAACCAACCGTGGCCTTATCCGAGTTACACTCGGGCCATTCGAGTGTATCCGTGAAAACCGTGTATGATTTTTAAAACTTTAAAAATACTGACACGGGTGCCATGTCCGTGTTTGATCGTATAAGCGATCGTACAAGACCGTGAGAGACCGTGTGACACCGTACGACACCGTATATACAACCGCACATGAAGTCCACTCCACGAGTGAGCTCAACCGTGTCAATATCGTATATAAATTGTATCGAACAAAAGTCAGTGGGACTGTATGTAAACCCTGTAAATGTCCAGTTAATCAATTAAAAGTATGTTTAATCGTACTAGACCGTACTAGACCGTACTTGGAACTGTACAACAATCGTATGAAAATCGTTGTCAAATTGTGTTCAAACCCTGACAAACCTTGCTTGACCGAGTATATCCGTGCTTTGTTCGTACATGCTCGTGCTTCATTCGAGTCTCAATCGTACTAACTCATCCCCCAGTATGGTTGGAGCTCAATACTCGTACCAGTCAACCCGTGTATAACCGAGTATACCGTATTGGAACCGTGTGCCCAACCGTGTTCTGTGTGAGACAGGCTTTAGGGCCAACCAATTTCATTAAAAAAAAAACTTTTGAAAGTTGCTTTTATAAATTAAAATCATAACACATCATTCATTGTCCCATCTAGTCACCCATGCAAAAAAGCATGCTTACTTTCAAGCTTGTGTCTTTTCCACCAGGACTGTTTGTACTATCATTCAAGCTTGCCTCTATTCAACCAGGACTGATTGTACTAACTTTCAAGCTTGCTTCTATTCCACCAGGACTGATTGTACTAACTTTCAAGTTTGCTTCTATTCCACCAGGACTGATTCTACTAACTTTCAAGCTTGCTTCTATTCCACCAGAACTGTTTGTACTAACTTTCAAGCTTGCTTCTATTCCACCAGGACTGATTGTACTAATTTTCAAGCTTTTATTCCACGAGGACTTCTAGTACAAACCTTTTCAAGCTTCTACTCCACCAAGATTGCTTCTACTAACCTTTCCAAGCGTCTATGCCACCAGCCTTCAAGGAAGCAGACTGCTCTTCTATCTTCTGCTGTAGAAGTTTACTCTTAGTTGTGAGGGCATTTAACTGGCTGGCATTCAGACTGTCTCGCAAACCTGATATCTGATGTAGCGTAACATATTAAGAATATGATGTCAGGAGAATAATAACAAAATAATCAGTTTTTATTTTTTAAGAAAATTAGTTTTTAAACATTTGTTACCAACTCAATTCGCTGAAAACTGTCCCAAAAAACTGTCAAAAAATTTTCTTTTCAAATAACTTATCATTCTTTTACCAACATTTCACAAGGAGTTCATTTACCCTATGAGAATCACAAGGGGCAAATGTGTGATTGGTTCACCTCACTAACTTGTTTAACCCCGGGTGGCAAAAAGCTTTGTTGCTGACTACTACCCACTGAGTTCTAATTTTTGGTGTTTCCGTATTGTTTTTTTTTTAATTGATATCATAAACATATGCTCACTTTGCCCTCTCCTTTTTGACTGTCAGTGTTTTCCAGTGACGCTATTCCTGATATGTATATTTCACCTTTTTAGTAAAGTAACATTTATCGAAAGTTATCTCAGGATGTTTAAGAGGTAATAATTTTTTTTTTCATCAATAAAATTTGGATATACACTTGAAGATAGGGAGTTGACAAAAATAGTTTGTCAGTGTTAATCTTTAAAAGTCATGTTTGTTTTCAACAATTTTTTTTTTAAAGTTAAATGATAAAAAGTGATTTTACATAAACAATTAAATTTGTCACTGGAAATTAGTTTCATTTAATGTGTATGCCTTGGATAGGTATGTAACAACATGCCAAGTTTTATATTAATCTAAAATCTAACAAACATGTTTTCTTTGAAACATAACTAAGAACCAAGAATTTTGTTGCAAAATTTGAAAAGTAAGGTGTGAAAACAGTACCCATACATGACAGAATTTGTTTTTATGTCAACTTTTTTTCTTCGGGGTCATCTGCCAAGACTTTGATCCCCAAATCAATCGGGGTCATCATCACCATCCATTTTTTAAGACTGGGTCAAAGGGTTCTAGACTGACTGAGCAAAAATGGAATATTTAAGGGTCCTGTGACCGTGACCTTAAAAATCGATAGTCGCCATCTAGTTAAGGAGTTCAATCATACAGTGAAGTTTGAAGACTCTGGGTAAGAGTCGTTGAAAAATTGAATGGAAACCAATTAAACGTTTAAGTCATGTGACCTTGACCTTTGACATCAATTAAAATAGCGGTCATCTATCCAAGGTCAGTCCAATTATACTGTAAATAAAGAAACCCGAGTCTAAAGTTGCTGACTTAATTAGAAATCAATCAGAACTAAAATGCCCAAGTGACCTTGACCTTTGACCCAGCTACCCTAATAAATATATAGCTCATATACTCAAAGAGCCCTATCATCATGTGAAGTTGAAGACTCTGGGTCAAAGTGTTCTTCACTTAGTGAGTGGAAATGTATTTAAAATTTAAGGCCCCTGTGACCTTGACCTTTTCAACCAAAACCCCAAAAGAATAGCAGCCATCTACTCAAGGACTACAATCATTCTAGGTAATTTGAAGATTGGGTCAAAGGGTTCTTGAAATACTTAGTAAAACCAATTTGACCTTTAAGACCCCTGGGTCATTGACCTTTGTACTAGTAACCCCTCAAACAAAAGTGATCATATGCTTACTAAGTCCAAATTTTTCTATGAAGTTTGAAAACTCTTGGTTATATGGAACAAATCCTGTTATCGACTGGAAAGCGTAACTGTGATTGACTAATGGACTGACTGGTCTCCCCTGAGGCATAATAATCTGGACATCTGTTCAAACTTACCTGTTTATCAAGCTGTTGTTTTTCATATTTTAGGACCTCCATACATGTTGTACCTGCTGATGGGCTGAAACATAATCATGTCATTCAAACTTGTCAGTAAGTACTTGAAGCAACTGTGGACAAATTTTGTCAAGAAATACATTTTCACAGGGTGAAAGACTTGTTAATCCATTACTCCTTGGATACACACTTCATCACATCTGTGCCATCTGATCTGGATCTTCAATGCCGCTTCTTGATAAGCAATAATCAAATGAATCTGAATGCAAACAGTTAAAAAAACATGGATGTGCCAGCTGATCTTTTTGCTTATTTGATAAAAAAAGTCATATCTATGGAGTAAGGGGTTAAACTAACTATACGGTAAATGTTTTTTATATGCCTGGAAATGAAAGGTATTTAAAAGCAATATTTGTAGTTGATAACTTTGGTTTGTAGGTTTGTTTATCAGCAATCTCTGATCCACAGCAAGCACAATTTGCCAATTTCAGACCAGTATTAACTCTCATAAACTGACACCTTTGTACACGTGTTTAAAAAAAACAAGCAATACAAAGCCATATACATGTAACTTGGTTCCTCATCGAAATAGGATTGGTGTGCCATCCAGTTTCTAACCATTGGTCATAAGAATGGAATACTTGCGCTTCATCTCAGATTCAAGTCTACAAGTCTGGTATACTCTAGCCAGATGGCTAAACAAGCAATATACTTCATTCAAGTCTGTAAGTCAGGTGTTTAAAACATGTGTTTCAGCGATATAATTATAAATCTGGGGTAAAAATAATGAAACAAAGATTTAACTTTTACAATTTTAATGTTTATCATTTATTTAGAAGATAATAAATTAATGTTGCAAACTGATTTTTTTACTGTAACAGGACGGATAAGTAGTAAAAAATAATAGGAAATAGTACAAGATGGACAAAACGA
>JAZAYU010001442.1:0-46519 GCA_038501625.1 Corbicula japonica
AACATGGTTTCTGTGAAAGGCATTTTAGATCTAGCCTTCGGATCGGACACTAAGACTGGATATATACTATATATATTCATATCCCATCTAGCTTACCTAAATATATAAACTTTTGTTAGTTTGGATTTTGTAAATTTATGTGAAACGCTTTTGATTTTAGATGACCATGTTTATCATGAATGATCCAAGCTCTAGGAAATGTACTTCTTTAATACTTTTGACTTTTTATTGTTGCTTTTTTATATTCTTAAAATATTATAAAGTTTATTTTGTTACAATTTTGACTACGTTATGAATCTATTTCAGCACAACGCCTAATAAGCAGTCTTTGTTAATGTTACATTATCACGTTATTTTAAGAGATTCTCGAGTTTCAAAAGTTAGGTTAAACTAGCGTGGAATATTGAAATCGAGGCACTGTCAATAAATGCGTCAAAGCTTAGAGGACATGTGTCATACGTGGGGGATAAAATTAGTAATGGTGCAAAAATTCAATCGGAAATCCTTAAAAATAGCTGAAATTAAATATCTTTACAGTTCTTATTAAATTATCCTACCAGTGTAGCGGACTGTGAAACTTGGTGATAATTGAGAGGCAATTAATTAAGACAGTTAAATTAAAGTTAATGACAAAGTTAGAGTCCTTGGTTTAAGTTCCAAAGGTCAGAAAAAAGAACTACCTACTGAGATTGATTCTAATGCATATTGAACAGATTGCTTAGTAATTAAACTATGAGATTGATTCTAATGCATATTGAACAGATTGCTTAGTAATTAAACTATCATTAAAACAATCGGTATAACACAGACAAGAACAATTTCTCGTTTAACAATGATATGTAGAGGAAATGGTGTGTTATAATAAACTATATTTAAACGAGACGATATGTAAATAGATGAAAAGAAAACTTTGAAAATCACAGAAAACGACATGTATTGTGGGTTGAAAGCGAAAATGTTCAATGTTCTACTTTATTTAAGGGCTTACCACACTCCTCCCAACCACGTTCATCGATAAAAAGAAAATTATCAAAATCTCAATAATAGCAAAATGCCGTTCAATGATTTTTTTCACAAATTTATGTTATTAGTGTATCTATTTTGCATATGGTAAGACACGTTAGAACAGTAAAGAAAAATAGCGAGATCTAAAAATTCCCTCAATTTCTATTTACGTAAATTCACAAAAACTAAACAACACAAAACATCATTTTAAATGCCCACATAAGTAATATGATACTGACAACAATTTATTGTGTCCTCGTGACTTACATATGTAAACTTTACGAGATATTAGTAAAAGTGTGTTTGACCTTCAATTTCCTGTTCGCTTACTGGTCGCGTAAACGGATGACAATCACTAATTTCTCTTTTAGTAGTTGAAAGTTTTTTTAACAAAGTACATAACATTTTCTTGTCAGTATCATTGCACTCACGTGGGAATTTAAAATTATATTTGGTATGGCTTAGTTTTTGTAAATTTATGTAAATAGAATTTTAAGGAATTTTTAGGTCTAGCTTTTTTTCTTTACCTTTCTAACGTGTCTTACTGTATGCAAAATAAAGATACATTAGTAACATTCATTTGTGCAAAGTTTCATTGAACGGCATTTTGCAATTATTGAGATTTTGATAATTTTCTTTTTATCAATGAACGTAGTTGGGAGGAGTGTGGTTAGCTCTTAAAATCACGTGGAACCTTCGATCTAAAACTATTGTAGGCTCAGGTTTGATTAGTCTGTTCATAGGCAG
Organism: Corbicula japonica; assembly: GCA_038501625.1. Lineage (NCBI taxonomy): Eukaryota > Metazoa > Mollusca > Bivalvia > Venerida > Cyrenidae > Corbicula > Corbicula japonica. The sequence goes on from JAZAYU010001442.1 coordinate 1,753, forward strand.
TAATGGAAATGCATATTACTGCACATGCAATAAATATCATTCTTTTCAGCAATTAGCTTATTTTCCGATTAGACGATTTATTCCACCCGTTTAACTTTACAAAGTGAAAGATCGCCTCCTATAAAGCAAACTGTGGCAGCCAAATCTGTTATGCTTTCGTAGATGACGTTATGTCACAAGAGGAATCAATTGCCGAGAACGTTGTAATTGTAAAACTTTTAGAGTTGAACAAAAAATAAGAGTTTTTTCAAATGCCGACATTTTCCTAAAGACTGTGACTTCATTAGGATCTAAAACCTAATGAGCAAGAAACCCTCGAGTGTGAAAGTTCAATGATGCAATAACGTAACAAACCTGATTTGTTTTTCAATCATTCACATTTATATTTAAAGTAAATCGTGAACAATGTGAGACATCCATGCCACCCAACACAATTTAGTTTTTAATAGCTTCCATCCAGTTGCTGAACGACATAACTCATGCACTGCCATTTTGTTAAATTCTAAGCATGGGTTTGAACAAAAATATTTCTTAGCAAGTAGTTTGGCATCAGACACACTCATTTTATGACTGTGATCTCTTTTATTCAAAGCTGTTTGCGGATTAACAAATGAAATTTGGCAAAGATTGGCGTTGGGGCAGATGACCCTCATCATTCACTGCATATTGTAAATGTGCATATTTTATCTGCAAAAAATACTGCGCGACACTCCCTCCGGGACATGGTTTCAGGGATACGACACTTCGCCTCATTTCTGTGAACACTTTCCGAAGTTCGGCTGAAATTCTTGGTAATTCTAAACAACAAATGACTTTAGTTCCATGACCTTTAAGTTAGTATGCATGTGGTTGGAAACGACATTCTGCTTTACTTAGGTGAACATTTGTGTTTAGTTTTGGTGAATATACCTTTAGTATAACAAAGTTATGGTCAGTTGAAGAGATAAGTGGTGGAGATAAGGCGACCACTATAACTTATACAGTCCCGATAGATCTGGGATATAAGGAAAAAGTGAAATACGCATATCAGGAATGGCAGTAGCCCCCACACAGCAAAACAGTAGAGGAAAAAAGAGCATGTGTAATAAAATGATTATTTTCAAATAGATACCACAAACAATTGACGAGAAAGAGAACCCGAGGGGTTACCTCCTTGGAACGAAAAGTTATTTTGATGTAGTTTCATTATGAAACAGTCGAATAGTTAAATGGATTTGATCAGAGACCATGGCCCAACATTTCGTTTTAACTTAATCCTACTACTGTACACAAAACCATCCCTTGTTTATACATTCGCTCACATCAATTTCATTGGGTATCCACTTGGATTATAATGCTCCAAGCAAATCATTCCCTCTGCTCCGATTATTATGTTACTATTTACTTTTCCAATATTACTCTTCTTGCTTTCGATCCACACTGTATCTGTTTGTATTGTCAGTTTTTATGATATTTAGTACCATATTACTGGTAAAATCATAAAAAGTCCACCAACAGTGAATTCATTTATTAAAAAAATATAAAGTTATTGTAATACATAAAAAATCAAAAGTAATTCTCGCTACATGAACAAATGCATTCCTAACATCTCGCTAAATCCTAACATAATATGTTCAATTATTGCCAGCACACAATCGTAGCACATTTATGAATCTTTGGTTACAATGTAAAACGACAGATCTATTATACATGTGGTCCACAAAATACATATATCACAGACTAAAGTAAACATGAATGATTCTATTTCCATCAACAACAAAAATCAGTTTACCCCCCCCCCCCCCCCCCTCAACCCCCCGTCCATTTACTGTTTTATGTAACAGAAATATTTTTATATTTTATACTAGATTCATTTAACATAAGAAAAGAAAACCTTGGAGAAGAGTGTTTGAGTGAATTATACATTATAATGCATCTTATAATTAATAAGATTCCTTAATCTAATATAAATAGCCTAAATATTCTCATGTAATAATTATAAATTGTCACTAGAGCGCATACCAATCGCTTACAGTAAATTGTACCAATCACCTCGTCTTACAGTCTTACAAGATTTATTCCCAATTTTAAAATCAAAGGAAATCAAAAGCAGTGAACTTAGTTTGGTCATTGTATTCTGAGTCTGGAATGGGATGCAGGAATGAAAAGAATGAATAGCAGCTGATGTATGAACCATCCCCAATCCCAATTTTTAGCAGGTTTAGCAGGTGAATAAAAGTTAAAACTGCCTACCTTAGTGTTCTGATTACAAAAAATGAAACACATCATTGCCAGAATGAAACCTTCACTTTTAACATTTTTTGTGAAAAAAAAAATACTGGAATAGGTTAACTTGAAAAATTGCGAATTATACATTGAGGTAGAGTAAGGACATTTCAAAGCTACATAAATAAGGAATACATAATCAGTATCATATACAAGTGAATAATTTCAGAGGAATAAACAATGCTAATCTAATCTTGTTTTTTAATAAACAGGGATTTTATTTGTGCATTTATTCTTTCATTCAGCAAGATAGGGCTGTAATAAGCTTAACATATACAGTAACTCTTTACATCCATTTAACCATTTAAATTTGACATTAACAAGATGAAAATGTAAATGTAAGGCAAAACAAGGCTTGACACACTAGCAACTGTCAACCATTTAATCTCGGCATTCATGTACAAAATAAATGGACTACATACACATTGTATCTATTTATCTTTGGAATCCAGTATCTGTCTCATAATTATTATTATTATTATTATCAGATCATATAAAAAGGGAATTATCACAATATAACATGTGCACAACATATTTTGATTTCAATGAACAATCTCTAATTTTGTTCTATCATCTTGGTTTCTTTTTTATACATTTTTCAGCTTCTTTAACTTTCTTTAGCTTCTTTCCTTGAGTTTTCATTAAAACTGCCATTTCTGAAAGAGAAATAAAAATGCAAAGAACTCTAATTGACTTTGAAATTGCCAGGGTAATGGAACACATATATATACTATCATCTTGGGTTTTTTCTAATAAGTTTTTCTGTTTCTTTAACTTTCTTCAACTTCTTTCCTTGAGTTTTCATTAAAAATGCCATTTCTGAAACAGAAATAAACATAAAAAGAACTGCAGTGAATTTTTAAATTGCCATAGTTATCAAACTCAAGACACATACCATTTATACTAGTTTTTATAAATTGTCAGTTAAAATAAAGAAACTTCAAAATGAATGTAATTAATCTATTTATTTAACATTCATAGCTATGTCCAGATGGGGATCTTTCCCGTTTGGGAAAGTTGGGGATTTCCCTTTTCACTTTCCTGATCGGGAAATATTGATTGAAATATATCCAGTTCGAGAAAGAAAACGCACAATCCCCAACTTTCCCGAACAGGAAAGATCCCCGACTGTTATCTAAGTGTATGAAAGCTAAGTATGCAAACTGGTACCAATACAGAATAAATAGTATCAATCACTCTAAAGCAGAAAATTTGATATTATGTACATACACATTTAATAAATTGTCAGCTAAAATTTTATAAAGGAACATCAAAAGTAATTATTTTGTATTAATCTGTATCTTATCTGATAACCTTGCTTGCTATACACTTGAATGTATAGCGAGCAATCTTATCTGTTAAACTTATTGACTTCAGTTTATCGTCACTACCAGACGCCCGTATGAGCGATGCCTCCAGAAGGGAGTTAGTCATTTTAGGTTTTGGAGGATAGTGCAAGATACAAAGGACTTTCCAATTCCAGAATTGTCACTGGTTCTTTTAATTGCCTGATGTATAGCACCACTACACTGGACCTCTGTTTTAAGTCTCATCCGAAAGACTGTTAGTAATTTTAGATGGAGAAGCAGGGCATCGAACCAGTGATCTCTGGACTCAGAGGAAAACGCGCTAACCACTGAGCTAATGATCCGCTCTAACACATTTTCTTCTGTAGTGCCCTTTCCTCCATATACATGTATACTCATGTTTATGCATGTGCAAACTGTGTAGATCCAGATCAGCCGGCACAAATGTGCCATCTGATCAGGATCTGCACTGGTAGCTTTTTGGTCAGAAATTTTGGTCAGACAGCACGGATGTGCCGGCTGATCTGGATCTACACTGTGTGCCCACGCCTTGAAGGTGTATATAGGAGGAGAAGGTTATAGGTACCAACCTTTGTTCTCCTTCTGTAGATTGTCTCCCATTCTGGTAAGACTGATAATTTTCTCCTCCAGGCGTTTACATAGCTCTGTCGTGTCAGGTATCATCACTTTTGGTGGTGATGGGGTACTTTCTAAAATAAATAGTTAAGCATACATATATGTTTGTCTTTGTTACGAACAGCATTTGTCTCTGTTGTTAATTCACAGTTGTTTAACTGCTAAGTTAAAACATACTTTTTTGTTAATTTAACATACAATATTTATCTAAGTACAACATAAAAGCAAGCATATTGTCTGAGTTTAATACAAAAGATATTTAATCAAATACTTATGGATTTATAATTTCTTTAAAAGCAAGTAAACTAATTTGAAAACTAAATAATTTTAAAGTTGGCCAAGCTCTCGACACAAAAACTCGAAATTCAATCTGTTTCTCAAAGAATATGACTAAAATGTTTTATTGACTTGATCCCGGCCAAATAGCCATTTCCAATATCAAATTTGTAACTATGGGCCGACAGAAGCCGACAGAAGCAAAAGCAGTGAATAATGTTGCAACTGGGGTTATATAGAATAATTATCAAGCTACATAACAAACCTTTGGCCAATACACTTAGTATTGCCTTTCTTCAAACATGTTCTAAAACTATCCCTACTTGATAAATTGCATCAAGCCAAACAAGATGCTTCAGCAATTTAACTTTAATGCTGGAACCAACAGCTGCATTATTTTTGTTCCAGTTGAAACTCACAGGCATTATTATCCTTGCACATTTTTCCCTTTGTTTGATTCTTATGTTTTAGCGATTTGTGCCACCTTTTGGCAATAGAGTTTTCAATAAACAGATTAAAGAAAATGTTCAGGAAACATGCTATTTTTAGTATATATTATTATCAATTTTCTGTGAAAAAAAGACAGAAATGTGCGTATCAGGAATTGACACATTCAGAAGACACAGCCTCCTCACACAGCCCAGAAGAGGAGAGGAAGAGAATGCATGATTAATAAAATGACCAATTTCAAAATGGTAATGAAAGAGCGGCTTTTAGTTGTCTGTTTTCATGCAAACATGCCTTTTCATGCAATCTGACTAAATGCATGATTGAATCTCATGATGCTGGTTGAGGGCAAAAACATGATTAAGTCCTGACTGATCATTTAAATATACTCCAGTGTTGAAATCACTCCTTGTTTACATCTTTGTAACATAGAGATCACAAAATCAACACAAAAGTACAATTACATTTAAGACTATACATAAAACAACATGCATATCCATGCATTTGGTAAATCTGAAACATGTGCTTTGTTATAAACGTGCAGTGGTACATAATGGTGTAAAATATAACACTAATAACATTTTAGCTATGACCAGGTAAGTAAATTTCAGATTTTATGATATGTATTTATGAGAAAAATATGGTCAGCAAGTGCCTTAACACACCAATACAAGCTTGTTTCAGAAAAACCAAGAATTCTATGTCATGCAATGAGCAAACAATATAATGTGGTATCATTTAATTTGTTCTGAATGGAGATGAATGCTCTGAATTTTTCTTGCATAAGTCCCAAATCACTTTTGTATAGGTTTGTGCAATTTAACTATTCTCATACATGTATGTTAAGGTTAAAATTTGCTATGGTTGGATTTTGCAAACTTTCCTTGGTGTGAAATACACTTAAAATAAACTGGCACGAAATACAATCATACCACAATATAAAGTTGGGATACAAAAATTATAACTGACTAACTAAACTGACTAGGGATACACCATTTTAAGATACCTTTTGTGCTCTCCATAACAGGAGAGCCTACAGAAAGGGAGGTAATTAGGTCAGGGTCTACAGACTGCTGAGAAAAGTTGGAGGAAGTTTCTACATCGGATGTCACAGTTCTAGAAGTGTTAGTATCTGCAAATCCCAACATGCAACCTCATTCATAAGTTAGTTCTCAGCTTGTTGTTAATTGATTTGGATATAATTTGTAACTCACAGACAAGTTTTGTTGTAGTTTTTTTTAAATTTGGTTTGTTTGTAATATTTAAACCAACAATTGCCAGATAAATTTGGGTAATTATGTTAATATCATAAATTTATTTTGAGATACAGAATAATTCATTACCACTGAAAACTTATTGAATTGAAGAGTCACTGTTTATAAATGTTTTAATGATTGTATTATTCCACTGATGTTACAGGAGACAATTTCCCAGAGAATTGTTTTCACCAGGTATTTTAGTTTTATCTGGTATTTTAGTTTATCTCTTAACTCCATATATAAATGTTTAAATGCATGTGCAACCAGTTAAGAACCAGAACAGCCGGCACATCCATGCTGTCTGATCTGGATCTGCACTGGTCTCATCTTGGTCAGAAAAAACTAATGAAACTTAAGCTAATAATGTAGATCCTGATCAGATGGCACAGAAGCACCAGCAGATCTGGATCTACACTGTTCACCCATGTAATAAAGGTGTATCCATGGAGTAATAGGATTTTTATTTTCTATTCAGCAAATATTTAAACAGCATTGACTGAGGAAATTGTTGATCAGACATCTCCGTCCAATGTTATTTTCAGAAGAACATATGGGAAAATTCATTACATGATTAATGCAAGATCACGCAAACAGCTTGAAAGCAATCATTATAATTCACCTATCATTTATCAATGACACCATCAGTATTAATGAAATACTGCAAAAAGTATTGTAGACATATCATTCAAATATGACAATAACATTTCTGCTCCCAGCAGTATTTGGGGTTATTTAATTGGTTGTTGTTAATTACTGAACCACAAAACCAATGATTATAATAACCACTACGACTAACTTTCTGTGTTTGTGTTAATCAAGCAACTTGTTTTCTATGGCAATAAACCATTTGTTACTTTTGTTGTTGTTAGTGTTACACTGTAGTTGCCAAATAAACACCCTTTGCACCGTTATACAAAGTATGTGAGTGGGTTTGGTCAGGACCTTGTTTTACATTCAATTCAATTGATTGCTGTTACAGTTTTTTATGCATTAAGAGTCTCCAGACAGACTGTATTGCAGAAAGAAAAATATTAAGGTTGAAGCAAATGAAAAACTAGAATAAAACTTAAATGTTAGTCAAGAAATAACACTGAATTATGTTTCTGTTGTGTTTTTGTGCAGTAAGTACCCAAGATCATAAAAAATAGTAAGGTTGAAGCAAATGAAAAACTAGAATAAAACTTAAATGTTAGTCAAGAAATAACACTGAATTATGTTGCTCTTGTGTTTTTGTGCAGTAAGTGCCCAAGACCATAAAACTAAAACTGGAGACCAGTCTCAAATGTCAAGATTCTGATTGGCTGCCATTGAGATGAGTCTCCATTTAAGCCAATTAGATGTTTGAGATTGGAGACAGGTCTCCAATCTTAGTTTTATTTATCTTGGGTACTGAGAAACATGGATTTTAACCCATAATCCATTAACATTATTGTAATGGAGTTATCTTTTCTTTAAATCAAAGCCAGTCTTCTCAATGAATATTATGTTGTATATCACAATGTATTGAATGAATAACAAATTGACTTGATTTTAAGGCTGATCTGGGACTAAATATCTATTAACATATGTTACATAACATTTGCTAAGAACTTAAAATGGTTATAAGAAAAACAATGTGAACACTAATGAGGCATGCCAAACTGCTAAACAAATAAAATCAAAGCTGAACCAAGTCAAGATTACATAATATCATGACAATATATAATCACACAACAATCTTGAAAAATACAAAACTAAACTAGAATGTGTCCTTGGACACTGATTCCCCCACTGCTGCAACAAAATTTGTAATAACAAAGGGCCATAACTCTGGTAAAAATGGTCGCAAGAAAAATTCCTTTCCTTACGATCATCTACACATCCTGCTTGATCATCTGTGCAAGTTTGAAAGAAATCCGTCTTATAGTTTAGGAAGAGTTGATGCCACAAGATTTTGGGACGTACAGACGTACTTACGTACAGACGGACGAGTGCAACTCTATATGACTCCCACTTTGTGGGGGCATAAAAACATATATAAAGAATTTATATTGCCAATATTCCAAAAACTGTTGATGCCAAGAAAATAAATACAAAGCCAAACTAAATAAAAATTATGAAGAAAACTCACGAAAAGATATAATCCCACAACAATCTTAGAAAATACAAAACTACAAAACATATATATAGAAATTATATTGGACATCTAGTTGGTACACACCTGTTATGTCAGAACTTAGCCCTGGTGGTGAGTAATCGGAGGTTCTATAGTCAGTGTCTGTGTATGTTGTGGAGTCCTGTGGTAGCATATATGATGCTTCAGCCGACTTGCTTCTGCGATGTCGCCTGTTAAATCCCCCAGACCTGGCAACTGCTATGTTATAAATATAGTTAATTTACAATGAAGGGCAATATTTATTGATACATTCTGGGCCCAAGATCTTAAAACTTAAACTAGAGACCAGTCTCAAATCTTAAGAATATGATTGGATGAAATGGAGACTGGTCTCCATTTCAGCCAATCATATGCTTGAGATTTGAGACTGGTCTCCAATGTTTATTATCTTGGGCCCTATTACTTAATCTAACATTCTAACTTTTGTAAAACAAAATAATTTCTTGAAAATTAATAAATGTATAGAAGTATACAGAAATTTGTTTTTACCAGACTGTATGCAAGATGAAAATGTGTTTAATAGATTGAGCTCTAAATGTGTAGAATTTTACTAAAATGGCGCTGGAATGAGTAAAATACATAATTCCAGTGTTCACAAGTTAAATGTACCTATTTATCATGATAATGTTAATATTCTGTTTGTTTATTTTTTGCTTTGAATGCATGATTAGTAAGGATAAGAAACTAGAATGTGTCCTCGGACACTGATGACACCACTGCTGCAACAACATTTGTAATAACAAAGGGCTATAACTCTGGTAAAAATGGTCACAGGAAAAAATCCTTTCTTTACTATCATCTACACACTCTGCTTAATCATCTGTGGAAGTTTGAAAAAAAAATCTGCCAGACAGTTTAGGAGGAGTTGATGCCACAAGATTTGGGGGGGATGTACGGATGGACATGTGCAACTCTATATGCCTTCCACTTTGTGGGGGAATAAAAACAAATGGTGACCAAAAGGTTTGTTTATAATGTTACAACATGACATATATTCTAATAAGAACTAAGTTTCAAAACAGTTGATTTGTGATATATTTTCTGTATACTTAACAACACATCAGTAACTGTAAAAAATGATAATAAAATGTTTGTTTTTTAAATAGTGAAATTCTAAGATTCACTTTATAGCGTAAAAAATAGTAACCCTCTTAAACCTTTACAACTACTAAATAAACAAATGAAAAACATTAAGAAAAGTTTTTTGAAGGTTGTTATTAAAAGAATTGAATTTCGGTTTTCTGCATTTTATCTCAGTATGAATAAATGTATGAACTGTCAAAATGTTCCTTAAACCACCTTAAACACCTGATGTACTGCAGCACTTCACAAGGCACCAACCATGATTTTTGTCATGCGACGACTGTAAGAACAGCTGCTCCAATCAAAAGACAGAAAAACAATATTCAATTTTTAACCCTTTCCTCCATAAATACACATTTTTACACATGTGCGATCAGTGTAGATCCAAATCAGCCGGCACATCCGTGCCGTCTGATCAGGATCTGCACTGGTCGCATTTTGGTCAGAAATACTCTAATCAAATAGCGAACAATGCAGATACTGATCAGACAGCACGGATGTGCCGGCTGATCTGGATCTGCACTGGTCGCACATGGGTAAAATTGTGTATAATTATATAGAAAGGGTAAATTCATAACATATGACCGAACAGCAGTATTTACCTTTCTCTTCAGGAGAATACAGGGCATATGCTCCGGACAATGTCCTTGACCTGTTGAGAATTCTATCGTCAGCCTCACCATCACTATAGTAACTGATGTCTGATGGAGCAGGTGGAACTCTAAAAATACAAATATCATATCCAATGCCCAAGATCATAATACTTAAATTCCATACAAGTCTCAAATCTCATGCATGATTGAAGTCTTGTCGCCATTTCAACCAATATGATCGCTTTAAGTTTGAGACTGGTCTCCAATCTCAGTTTAATGATCCTGGGCCCAAATCTAATCTTCAACAGTATCCCTTTTCTTGTTTTTGACAACATATTAAATTTTGTGTATCTACATAGATGGTTAATTTCAAAATTGCAGATGACAATACACCAACCAAATTCTTAACTCTCAGATGTGAATAATACATAAAACCCATCAGATTCAAAACAACTTCGTCGCCAGGGATGGTTGAAATTATATTAAAAAGTAATTAATTACATTTAAATTGAAAACTTCTCAATTAAATTACATTACAATTACATGAAGTTTCAGATTGTAATTTATTAATTACAATTATTTTGAGCAAATATTTAATTATAATTAATTATTTTCAAATAAAATTGCTTTAATAATAAAGGTACAAGAATGATGCCAGATCAACATGAAAAACATACAGTTACATAAGAGTCACTAGATCTGGAACATTTATTTTTAACATTCAACCTCATCACTCTGCTGTCTGACTTGTGGAAACACCAATCTCACAGAAAACTGTTCACAAGTCCTTGTTACATTTAAATATCATGAGAGCTTTAACTCACATTACAGCGATTAAATTTTTATTAGACATTAATCCATCAACAAAACACTTTTGTGTCATTTATGTACCTGCAGGCTTTATCAATAGATTGTTTTAGAAATCAGTGAAATGTGTATTACCAATCTTAAAAAAATTATCATTAAGTTTGAAAAAAGAAGTTTTTAGTCTATTTTGGATTAAAGTCTCAGTGATTTATTTATAAATAATGGAAAATAATTAAATCTAATTGCCAATTAAATGTCAAATTTTACTTTGTAATTAATTAAATACAATTAAAATAATTGAGATTTAGCTCAATAAATAATCATTTACAATTACAATAATTAATTAAATAATAATTTGAATTGTACCCATCCCTGTTCGTCAACTCCGTGTAAAAACATTATAACTCCTTATTTTAACAGTTCTGTTTTTGCACGAAGGTAACATTTGAAGGTAACAGTGCTCACACATGCAAAATTGTGTGGTGACAGAATACAAATATTTCTTTATTTATTATTCTATGATTTATCTTACAGGATTAACAAATACAATAATATGAATTACAATTCTAACAGGCTTGTTATCTGAAGTACCTATAATGTGTAAATGCTTTCCTCTTTTCCATTGGGAACAACTCCACCTGTGCTTTTGTCGGTTTTGACCTTGACCTTGGTTTGCGGTCTGCATGCCTTCTGGCTGTCCCAGCGGACTCTCGGGGGCTCTCCTGCCTCTCAGAGATCATATTGCGCATCTCACTCAGCAGAAGCTTCAGCTCCGAGCCAAGCTCTCGATAATTCTCACTCGATTTCTACAACAAAGAGAAAAGTAATTAACCTTTTACTTCTTAGATACACCTTTATCACACTGGCAACCAGTGTAGATCAAGATCAGCCAGCATTTGCTTGCCAACTGATCAGGATCTGCACTGATCGCTTATAGATTCATAAGGGTTATTTCATATCTAGAAGCAAACAGTGCAGATTCTGATTATATGTCATAGATGTGCTGATCTGGACTTACACTGTTTGCACATGCAATAAAGGTGTATCCATAGAGTAAAAGGTTAAAACTTCTACCCACTGGTTAACAAAGATTTACATAACAGCTCGGGGCTTTCTGTCTCACTCCATGTTACTGGTCTCAGAAGTCCAGCAAATATTACATTTTAACCCTTTCCTCCATAAATACACATTTTTAGGCTTGTGCGACAAGTGTAGATCCAGATCAGCCAGCACATCCGTGCCTTCTGATCAGGATCTGCACTGGTCGCATTTTGGTCAGAAATAACTTAACAAATCAAAAAGCGCACACTGCAGATCATGATCAGACGGCACGGATGTGCCAGCTGATCTGGATCTACACTGTTCGCCCATGCAATAAAGGTGTGTCTATGGAGGAAAGGGTTACTATCTTTTCAAAAATTCCCGAGATAATTATTTAGAAATCGTCTGTAATTTATAGCTTTTTATCTTAATAAAACAAAAAAAAACTCATCCTCATTGAATTAATTTAATGTGAACCTATCAACTGATGACTTTCTTTTTTTTACCTTTTATGTTAATTGAAGAAAAAAACAAGATCAATCTGTTTCTCGTTATCTGGTCCTTAATTTTTAGATCAAACAAACTTGTTTAATATGCTATTACATTCAGATATTAATCAAATGAATGCAGGAGACAAATCAATTTTTTACCTGTTTTTGTCCAACCCGTCAATGCTTAACCCTAAGGCTAGAGAAAATAAATTATTAGATTCTCATCCGGATTTTGGGAAGAAAAGGGGCTGGTGGACACGTTTTAATTTTTATTTTTTATTAACGAAATACCTGAGAACAGAAAAAAATAACTTAATATTTTGAGAAAATGGCATTTATAATTACTAGAACCTTTTGTGTAGAATATTCGTCCATCTTTTTAATTTCTTCCACAAAATCATGATAACTTACAAAAGTAGCATGTTGGTGCCTATTCTTGCTTGAAAAGCTATAGCAGTCTTTAAAAGTGACACTATCACCTTCGGGAAGCTTTGAAATGATTAACATTTTATTTTACTATTGTCGGCCATGTTTTTTTCCATATCCAGGATGGTCTAAAACCTGTTCTGTCCTGAACAGAACATGTTCTGATTTTTTTTACTAAAGATTTTTTTGGGGCGGTAGGTTTTGGAAAGGGGCGGGCGGGGATGAGAATCTAAAATATTTTTTTCTATTGCCTAAACTCCATTTTTTGTGTGTTTTATTGTGTGTGCAACCAGTGTTGATCCAGATCAGCTGGCACATCTGTGATCCATAATGTTCTCTTCTTGGTCTTAAATAACCTAATTAATATTTAAGAAATGCTAACGTGCAGATCCTGATAAAATGATACCGATGAGCTAGCTGATCTGGATCTACACTATTTACCCATATATAACAGCTATATCCCATCGAGTTAAGGATTAACTAAGGCAAATGCTTTCTGATCAACAATTAGTGTGAAGATTCCAAATTTGAATAAAAATATCTGGGTGATACAGTACAACCAACCTGAGCCATGATTCTGTCTTTCTGTGCCATTTGTTCTGGTTTCACCTGGTTACCCCTAGGGGTCTGACTAGATCCCCTGTCCTCAGAAAAGGGCTGGCCAATTTGCGGGGACAGCGTAGGTTGGAATTCAGACTTTTCCTTCTGTAAAGCTGCAGCCTTTTGCATTGCTTCCTAAAATAATAAAACTCTTCATTTTTATTTATCTACCTGTAAATTGTTAGCTTTTGAAATAATTTTTTATATGACCATCATAAATAAGCAAACGAGCAGCTAGTTTTATCTTTAAGACTTTTAAATTATTAATTTTATACATAGTGTGAACAATGTCCATGATTTCTTGTCCATGACAGGGCATTAACCCTTTCCTCCATAAATACGCATTTTTTACGCATTTGCGACCAGCTTCGATCCAAATCAACCGGCACATCTGTGCCGTCTGATCAGGATCTGCACTGGTTGCATTTTGGTCAGAAATAACCTGATGAATAAAAAAAGGAACAGTTTAGATCCTGATCAGACAGCACGGATGTGCTGGCTGATCTGGATCTAAACTGTTCGCCCATGCAATAAAGATTTATCTATGGAGGAAAGGGTTAATTCAAATTGGAAGTAACATTGAAACCAGATTTGTTGTGGACAGAGGTTCTCAGGATAAAGTGATCGCCACATCTACCCGACCCGCAGGAATCAAAATAAAAACTCTTGTTTTCTAACAATGTTCTGAAACTGTACAGTCTAGCTACCACTTCTTTCGCTTTACTTCACAACAAAGGACATCAACTATACTTAGTTTAGGCAATAGAAAATTAATTCCTAGATTCTCATCCAAATTTTGGGAAAAAAAGGGCCGGGTGGGCGGGTTTTTTTTTAAATATTTTTTTATTTATCATTCTGTTTCTATTGATGCTTGTTTAGTGCAAACATAAATAAGCGCCTAGCCGACTATGAATTGCCGCTTCCGACTTAAATGTTTCATACTGTGTTTTCGTACTCTACCCATTTGTACTCGTAATGTAAATTTTGATGTACTTTTTTCTTTTTCCAAAGAAAAAACGTTTGAGTGATTTTCAAGGGGCGGGCGCGGAAGAGAATGTAGGAATTAATTTTCTATTGCCTTAAGTCAATTCCATAGAATGCTGCTTCACAACCAAGTAAATAGGGCTCTGGTGAGCTAACACATAAATATAAAAATTTCATACTTGCGTGTAAATAATAACTACGAAACACTGGGCCATATTAGTGACACCTACCTTGATTTCGAGCTGATGAGCAAGTTTCATTCTCGTCAGTTCTTGTTCAAACATTTCAACCTGGGCCTGAGTTGTAGCATTTCTCATAGTGGCCTGTAGGGTAAGATTTGAACAAAATAAATGAAGAGCTTTTAGTGCAAAATTTAACCCTTTACTAAATATATACGCATTTTATCACATGTGCAGCCAGTGAAGATCCGGATCAGCTGGCACGTCCAATGTATATCTTTAGTAATTAACAGACAAATTATTTTGTGACTAAGTCTTGCATTTCTTAAAAAAATATGGAAAGGACACTGGAAAAATAATAAGAAAGCGGGTGATGCTCCCTGAATGGGTGCTTTGTTAGTTGTATAACTATTGAGGTGAATTTAGAAAAAAGTGTAGTGCTATAAAATCATACAATTTTAAAATCCAACTATAAATAACAAAATTATGGACCTGACATAATTGAGCTTCAAGTTCATTCTGTGACCTTGACCTTGAAGGAAGCGACCCAAATGTTGTGTGACTCGTCGCGTCGATATTGTGATCATTTCTGTGAAATAATTTTTAAATCCAACTATAAATGACAGAGTTATAGACAGGAAATGATTTGCTTCAGGGTCATGCTGTGACCATGAAGTTCAAGGTAGCGACCCAAATGTTGCGCGCGACACGTCGTCTCATTATGTTGATCATTTCTGTGAAATAGTTTTAAAATCTTCTTCAAATAAAGAAGTTATGGGCCGGACACGATTTTGCTTCAAGGTCATGCTGTGACCTTGACCTTCAAGGTAGCAAGCCAAATATTGCGCATGACAAGTCATCTCATTATGGTGATCATTTCTGTGAAATAATTTTAAAATCCGATTTCAAATGACAAAGTTACGGGCCGGACACGAGGACCTCTAAGGTAGCAACCCAAATGTTGCACGTGACACGTCGTCTCATTATGGTGATCATTTCTGTGAAATAATTTTAAAATCTGACTTCAAATTAAAAAAGTTATGGGCCGGACACAATTTTGCTGCAAGGTCATGCTGTGACCTTGACCTTCAAGGTAGCAACTGAAATGTTTCGCGCGACACGTCGTCTCAATATCGTGATAATTTCTGTGAAATAATTTTAAAATGCGACTTCAAATAAAAAAGTTATGGGTCAGACACGATTTTGCTGCAAGGTCATGCTGTGACCTTGACCTTCAAGGTAGTATCCAAATGTTGCGCACAACACATTGTCTCATTATGGTGATCATTTCTGTGAAATAATTTTAAAATCTGATTTCAAATAAAGAAGTTATGGGCCGGACACGATTTTGCTGCAAGGTCGTGCTTTGACCTTGACCGTCAAGGTAGCGACCCAAATATTGCGCGTGACACGTCAATTCATTATAGTGATCATTTCTGTGAAATAGTTTTAAAATCCGACTTCAAATAAAGAAGATATGGGCAGGACACGATTTCGCTGCAAGGTCATGCTGTGACCTTGACCTTCAAGGTAACGACCCAAATGGTGCCCGCGACAGGTCGTCTCATTATAGTGATCATTTCTGTGAAATAATTTTAAAATCCGACTTCAAATAAAGAAGATATGGGCCGGACACGATTTCGCTGCAAGGTCATGCTTTGACCTTGACCTTCAAGGTAGCGACCCAAATGTTTCGCGCAACACGTCGTCTCAATATGGTGATCATTTCTGTGAAATAATTTTAAAATCTGACTTCAAATAAGAAAGTTATGGGCCGGACACGAATGCGGGACGTACTGATGGACGGACAACCTGGCGACTATATGCTACTCTGAATTTCTTCGGGGAGCATAAAAAAACATGTTTAGCTTTACAGCATAAATTTACACATCAATTTATTTAAATTTATTACATTAATTTTTTAGAACATTTGGAATAATGAGGAAATGCACTTTACTTTCCAGTAATTTCAGTTTTTCTTAATCACATTTCAAGACACTTTATCTCAGAAAAGTGAAAAACAGTGTAATAAAGTTTCATCTTCAAATTGACTTTGAAGCGAATGCAATAAGAATAATTTGATGTTTCTAGAAACAATTTCCAGAAATATTATGTCAAAAACAATTCTTCCCTGACAGTATAGCTATCTATTACCGCCTTCACATTTCAAAATGAGATAATTTGGCATACCAAAACAAAATGGGTCAGGATATGAGAAAAGGCGTCTTTGCACATTTAATGTCAATACTTTAACTCTTTCCTCCGTATATACGCATTTTTACACATGTGCGACCAGTGTAGATCCAGATCAGCTGGCACATCCGTGCTGTCTGATCAGGATCTGCACAGGTCCCATTTTGGTCAGAAATAACCTAATGAATAAAAAAAGAACAGTTTAGATCCTAATCAGACGGCACGCATGTGCCGGCTGATCTGGATCTAAACTGTTCGCCCACACAAGGATGTGTCTATGGAGGAAAGGGTTAAATACTTAAAAGAGTAAGAACATCAAATTCTCTGCACACAAGCTTATATTAATAAGCAATAGTTCATATAACTTCAATTACACATCTATAAATAATTTCTGTATAAACTATTTTGTTCTTGTAATAGCAAATGTCATCAGTAAATCTGATGTCCACAAGCCTTTGTTAATATGGTCAGCTTTTTATACTGTGGCTCAGTTATATAGCTGTCATGGATGGACAGTCGAGAACCATGTACATAACAGTAGAGTGAAATAATATAACCAAAAATATTTTTTTAACAGACGATCACGATAACTTCCAGTACAGGAGATCGGAAAAAATGGGGTTTTATTCAATGTTGACGCTTGTGAGCTAAGGCAATAGAAAAAAATATTTTAGATTCTCATCCCCGCCCGCCCCTGTCCAAAACCACCCGCCCCAAAAAAATTTATTGGTAAAAAAATCGAAACATATTCTGATCCGGACAGAAAGGGTTTTAGACCATCCCGAAATACCTTGTTGAGATATTTCGTTAATAAAAAATAAAAATTAAAAAGTGCCCACCCGCCCCTTTTTTCCCAAAATCCGGATGAGAACCTAATAATTTATTTTCTCTGGCCTAACCAGTGATATTTAATTAATGTGCCATCCATATTTCTCATTTAAAACAAGAGTGCCAAACTGACACAGAATACGCCCGTCAAAATGCTGACTTGGAGAGAAGATACCGCTAATTCAGTTTTTGGACAGTTCAAGGGCCATAATTCAGGAGTGCCTGGGGGGATTTGGCTGGTTATAGAACTTGGTCGAGATATTATGCCCACCAACATATTCATCAAGTTTGATAAAGACCGGATGAAAACTCTTTGACTTAGAGAGCAGAAACAGTAATTTTGGACAATTCAAGGGCCATAATTCAGGAGTGCCTGGGGGGATTTGGCTGGTTATAGAACTTGGTTGAGATATTATGCCCACCAACATATTCACCAAGTTTGATAAAGATCGGATGAAAACTCTTTGACTTTATTCAATATCCTTCAGAATCTGATATTAGAATAAAAATAATTTGCGCCCCCTTTTTTAAAAATGTAATGCCCGTGGGGACATTTAAAAGGGATTTTACGGTATGCCTGAAACCATGTCACGTTTTTAGAGAAAGAAACCACATATCTCAGCCTGTAAACCATTTCTCTGAAATCTATTAAGCTAGCTTTTAAAATATTACTTTACACTACAAAATACAAAAAATCCTCTTGTGCTCAATTTACTGGCAATGCTTCGATGTTCTAGAAGTTCTTTGAAAAAAAATTTACATCAGATATCAACTCTAATGCTTTTTAAATGCTTAAATTTGAATACTGAAAGTACAACTTTTTTCAACACATTACCAGGCCTTGTAACTTATACTAGTAATTCAATAAAAAGAGCTCCAGACAAGAGGGCAGCCCTCCTAGCACCCCTGAACAAAAATAAAGGTTTTTATAAAGGCACCAATCTATGGAAATAAAGGCCTTTTAGTGTAAAATATTAGAAAATAAAGAGTAAATAAAGACCATTTTTACTGCAACTGTCATTGAAAATACATAAATATATAAAATATTATGTATCTATTATTAAAAAAAGTTAATTTATATATAGAAAAACACATTCTAAAACCAGAGTTATCAGATATGGGGCGCGTCACGGGAAAAGGTACCTTCGGACAGTTGACGTCAATCCTTGAAATGACGTCATAAAGTTGAGCAGACGACATTAATAATTAGGCATTTCGCTGTAAAAATATCATTTTATTGTCAAAATGTGTAACGAAATCTCATTTTAGTAAGGAGAAAATAATAGATAGTTGTAATTTTATTCTAAATATAGTAACAACTAAAATTTCACAAAATATGTTCGAAGGTACCTTTTCCCGTGGCATGCCCCATACAGTCATGTTTGACAATATCTCATACTGTTGGAATTATGATTGAATTACAAGCAGTATCCTAATAACAACACCTAAAAGGAAGAAAAAATACAGTTACAAAGTGCAACCATTACTTGCTTTATAATGCCATGCACGGCAAGCAGCCAGAACAAAAATATAGGTTTTAAGTGAAAATTACAGGCTATTTGGCAGTTTTAAAGGTTTTTTCAGATTATTTATAGGTTTTAAAGGTTTGCTTCAAAATTAAAGGTTTTTAAAGGTTTAAAAGGTTTCACTAGGAGGCCTCACAGAGAGGGGTATTTCCTTAAAAATCCTGATTTTTGCAAATCCCGTTTATCCCTTTCCGCCATAAATATTAATTTTAACACATGTGCGACCAATGTAGATCCGTTGACTGCACATGGGTTGTCTTGTTATGGGGTTCTGGTAATTTGTAAGGAATAGCTAACAATAGCACAAAAAAAAATAGCACAAAATTACCTATATGTTGTCATATAATTATATGAAAACATTACAAGTATTGAACTCTTATTGTTTAAGTTCAAGAAAACTATGTGGTGATTTTTATCCATACTAATGGCACCCATTTTCCTATACATGCTGCCGGTAAATTATTCCTATATTCAGTACTCAGAACTTTGCACATAAGGCTTCTAAGTTTGACAAATCATTTTAACCCCAACTGTTACTTCAAATAGTCTGGTGTTTAAATTAGATGCAATTTTCTGGAACATTTCTAGGGCATTTGTAAGTGATCCTAAAAATAAGAGTAGTTTATTAGCCTATTTTGAAACAGCTTCTATGGTACCAACATTACTGCATAGTGTGATGTCATTAATGACTACAATGATGATGACAATATTGATGTGTTGCTGCTTCTGAGGATGATGATGATGGTGGTGGTAGCAGTGATGATAGTGATGGTGAAAACAAAACAATGTTGATCAACATGATAATGGTGTGATCACAATGATGGTGATAACAAAAACAATGAACACTGAAAAAGGTGATTGTAATGATGATGATGGTGGTGTTGGTGATGATGAATGATGAAATAATGACAATCATGATGTAAATACATCGAAATCTTCACATTACATTTGCACCAATATGCAAGCAATCTTGTTAATTCACACCAATGCAAACTTGGATGCAGTAAGATACCTTATCTCTTCCCACCTTCTTTAACACATTCTCTATGGCAACATACTGGCAAGGAAAGTTTGGTATCAATTATATTCTCTTTTATCATTTATCAGAATCTTGATAAAGATATTTTAAGAAAAATTATCAAATGAACAAAATTTGGTCACAAACCAAGATCTGAACCCACATCTTAAGTTTACTTATTAACCAACTAGAATATGTCCTCTGACACTGATGCCCCCACTGCTGCAACCACATTTATAATAACAAAGGGCCATAACTCTAGTTAAAATGGCCACAGCAAAAATCCTTTCTTTACAATCATCTACACATCCAGCTTGATCATCTGTGCAAGTTTGAAAGAAATCTGCCTGATAGTTTAGGAAGAGTCGATGCCACAAGTTTGGAGGATGAGCGTATGAACGTTCCAATGGACGGACGAGTGCAACTCTATATGCCTCCCTTCATGGAAGCATAAAAATCATCTAGAGCATTTGTTTGATGTTAAGATATAAATAAGACAACAAAATGTATGCAATACATGATTTCACTAAAGTAATGCACACAGAATAGACAATACCTGACTGATAAAAGACTGTTTTAACTTGAGAACATGATGAATGTTAAATTTTATGTCACTTTTTCTCAAATTCAAAAGAAAAACTTTTTAGCCTTAAGTGCCTGTCTCCAATTGATTTCTTCTTAAAACTCTAGCATCTAAAACAATCAAAAACTGTATTTATTTCCATATTTTTTTCTAGCCTTATTTAAAGACAGACCTAGAATGCATTATATTTGCACATATAAGGCTGCTATTGTCTGGTTATCAAGATTTTTGTTTGATTGTATTGCGAAATAAAAATGAACTTATAAAACATCTAATAAAATGCTTTTAAAAGAGACGATCAACAAATTAAAATTTAGATGAAATTAAAACCTGTTCAAGTTGACATAGTACAGGCTGAGCCTACAAGAGTAAATCATCATTTCATTGCGAATGTCCCAAAATATGCAAATTACAGTGAAACCCCTCTATAACGGACACCTAAGGGACTGAGGGAAAGTGTCCTTAATAGCGGGTTGTCTTAATTGTGGGTTTAAATCAAGAAGAAGAGAACATGTCTGTTCTTTAAAAAATCGCCCATAATACCGGGGGTGCCCGTAATATCGAGTGTCCATAATGAGGGGTTTTACTGTATATTTTCATGTTTTTTTGTAGGGGTGCATTATTTTCTGATTACGATATGGTGTGATTGGTCCAATCGGACAGGGCCCAAAATCATAAAACTGAAACTGGTAATCACTCTCAAATCTCAATCACATGATGCATTGAAAAGAGACTAGTCAACATTTCAACCAATGAGATGTTTGAGATTTGAGACTTGTCTCTATTTTATCCAATCAGATGCTTATGAAATTGGGACCTGGTTAATAAAACTTTTTCAAACTTACGTTGCGTTTGTAAATATAAATTAAAAGTTATTAACTTAAGTAAAAGATTAGCCAAAGGAAAATTAATACATTTGTATTATTTGACTGCTGCATGCCACCAAAATTAAAGCAGATGAATCATGATGAAAAAAATTAAAATAATTACAAAATCTAAAGCAAATTCAACAAAAATCCATGAATTGATTATCCCCTTATAAGTTTCTGTCTTTATTATAAAACAAATCTGCATAAAGCAACATAAAATAGGTTACCCAACAATTTGTTAACTTTACCCTTTACTCCAAAGGCTTTATTAAGTGTGCAACCAGTGTAGATCCTCATCAGCCAGCACATCCAGATCAGAACCTACACTGTTCCCTTCTTGGTCAGAAATAACCAAATGAATAACTAGAATGTGTCCTCGGACACTGATGCCCCCACTGCTGCTACATAACTTTTAATAACAAAGGGCCATAATTCTGGTTAAAATGGTCGCAGGAAAAATCCTTTCTTTACGATTATCTACACATCCTGCTTGATCATCTGTGCAAGTTTGAAAGAAATCAGCCATACAGTTTAGGAGGAGTTGATGCCAAAAGATTTGGGGACGTACGAACGAGTGCAACTCTATATGCCTCCCACTTTGTGGGGGCATAAAAAAAGAGAACAGTGTGGATCCATATCACACAGGGCAGATGTGCAGGCTGATCTGAATCTACCATATTTGCCTATGGATAATGGAGAACAACCACCTATTCTATGGAGTAAAGGGTTAAAAGCTCATGTTAAAAACCTCTGTCTCCAAAAAAAGTAAATTAGTGAGCTAAGGTAAGTTTTATCTATTCAAGTTCTAAGTTATTTATTCAAGTTATTATTTTTTACAAAGTTCATTCTTGACACACAGACAAATATACTTACATCTCTCTTCTTTTCTCTTATCAACTGAAGAAGCCCATTAATTTTTACCATTACCTTACTGTAATATCATTTTATTTCAAGAAAGTTTAATTTTTGCGTATTTCCCACTATGTCACAAGCACGCAATTTATCTCAAGCGAAATTTTAGTATGATATAGCTTATCTTACAATAATAGTACAACTGTGGGAATTTAAGTTCGTGCAAAAATTTCATTCATAGCGTCTGCACAAAAATTAGGCCTTGTGAAATTTAATGATATCACAGTAATTGTAGAATACTTAAGATATCAGACATTTGCTATAATCATGTTTGGTTGACTTTTGGATGATAGCAATTGGAGATCTTTCCCATCTGGGGAATCCCCTTTTCACTATGAAACGGGAAATATTGAATGTAAAATTTTCCAAGGAAAAAAAATGCACATTTTTTATATACCTCCAGGCATCACAGAATATGTTTGGGCAACATATTATTTGCTTAAAAGTGTTCTTAAAAAAATTATCTAAATAAAATGATTGGCAAATATTTATCATGAATATACATATTTAAACATTATTATTTGGGAGATATTTAAGCTCAAAGTTGAAGGATATTCAAGAAAACTTATCTTTTTTCAGCACAATCTGCGATTGCAACACGGTATTGTGGGGTTTTCTTTCCTGGATGGTAAAGTGAAAATGGGAATCCCCAACCATCCCTAACGGAAATGTTCCCCGACTGACAGACATTTTGTCGCATGCAACCAACAAAGTTCACTAGATGACAAAAACATGTCTCTCTTCAAATATTAAGAGAAATTTACTTACAATTAAGCAATATACAAAAAAATATTACATATAATGGTCGATATTTATAAAATAAAGAAGTGATAAGTCAGTTCATAATTCCTTTAATTTTGTTTTGCTGTGTGCTAAACACTATCATTTGACAGGGTATAAATCAAACCAGAAAGCTCATTTTGCGTTTGCAGGTTTATACTAAATATTCTCTTACAACAGTATTAATCGTAATGGAAAGCTTATTTTGCAATTACAAGGTTTGCATCTATCGACTTGCATCTATAAATTGGCCATGATTGCCACTAATGATGTATAACACCAATAATTAGATAAATATCAATTATTATGCTAACTGTGTATAATAAATACAATTTACACAGTTATTAGCGAATATATAGCTTGGTGAAAATTGAGTGAAAATACATGTTCTCATTTTACAGATAACTATATATAGCTAAGAACATGTCTGTGTTGTAAGAATGGTTAAGCTTTACCAAATTGACTATATCCTATAGTCAGGGCTTTTCATCAGAAAGTTGGGAAGAGGCCCTGGCCTTTCAAATTTGGAAATTTATGCCGAAAATTGTTTATTTTGAGAAAACAAAATTCATTGAAATATGGGTACTAGTTTATAAATTTGAATAGTAATAAGCATATTCCACTTAAACTAAATTATTTAAGCACTTTATTTTTCAAACTTCAATTTTCAAACTCCTCTAAAAGAAGATTGATCTGATTTTGGACATCTTACCTAGCATTTTGGGAAGAGGTCTCTGCCACAGTTAGGAAAAATACTATATCTTTGGATTGGGAAGTGGCCTTTTACAGGCCTCTGTTATATAAGGATAAAAAGCTAGAGGTGCTGAACATGCAAGGTTTAACTGAAACCCATGATTATAAAAAAAAGATTGAAGACCAATTGATAAAACTCTCAATTGTGATTGATCACTGTGGAGACTGAGCTCAGTTTCAACCAAACAGTTATTAGAGACAGGTCTTCAGTTTCAATTTTAAAATCATGATCAATAAAATCAATGACTGAAAATCAATAACAAAATTCTCTGAACTCTGATTGGTCAGTTTGGACAATGAGCTCATTTTCAACCAATCAGCTGAGACAAGTTTTCAATTTCAGTTATAAAACAGGTACCAACCTTCTCTAGAGAGTTCTCCAGCTTCAGGGAGTGGTTTTTCAGTTCTGTAGCCCGGCTGTTGGTGGTTTCCAGGTCTACGTGTAGCTGCTGGTTCTGGACTAACGCTTTGTTCAGGCCGGTCTTCAACTTCTCCTTATCACTCTCCAAGTTCTCCTTATCCTATGAAGTTTACAGTGAACAAATGTAGTTAACTCTGTGCATAAGATCTTAAAACTAAACCTGGGGGACCAGTCTCAAATTTCAAGCATCTGATTGGCTGATATGGAAACTTGACTTAATATCAAACTAAAACTGGGGGACCAGTCTCAAATTTCAAGCCTCTGATTGGCTGATATGGAAACTTGACTCAATTTCAAACTAAAACTGGGGGACCATTCTCAAATTTCAAGCATCTGGTTGGCTGGTATGAAAACTTTACTTAATATCAAACTAAAACTGGGGGACCAGTCTCAAATTTCAAGCCTCTGATTGGCTGATAAGTAAAATTGTCTCACTTACAGACAATCGGATGCTGGATATTTGATTTGGGCTCATAAAACTAAAACCCATTACAGCAAGACATTGGAAATGTCCACTGGGTTACTGTGAATGTACTTATTTTCACGTCATAAATTTTCATGGTTTTCCTCTAGAAACCGTTTTCATGGCTTCTTAAAATTCATGGAAAGCAATTTTCTGAACTATGTATATGTTCAATTCTATATTTTGTGGTGGCTCTAAATTTGTGCATGTATTTCCTCACGAAATCCAAGAAATTTAGTTTGCAAAGAATATTAACCCTTTCCTTGATATATATGCCTTAATGGCAAGGATGAAAAATGTAGATCCAGATCATCCAGCACATCTGTGCCTCCTGATCAGGATCTGCAATGTTTGCTTTTTGATTTATTACGGTAGGTTATTTCTAAACTGGATCTACACTGGTCGCACACATGTAATTAGGCTTTTATATGAAGTGCAGTCAAACCTGTCTTTAGCAGCCACCCAAATGTGTGACAAAAAGTGGCTGTTTAAGACAGGTGGCTGTTAAAGACAGTAAAATATTAGAACAAAACGTCAGTTTAGGCCATATTAAAACTGGCTGTTTAAGACAGGTGGTTGCTATTTGCAGGTGGCTGATGAGGCAGGTTTTACTGTAAACAGTTACTGAATTCACATTATTACCTTGAGCAGGGCATCAATCTGATCCTGGTACCAGCGTATTTTAGATTGTAGTGTATCTACCAAGCTGCGTTTGGCTGTCACTTCCTTTTGTAACTTGTCAGCTGTTTTCACAGCACTGTTGTCCACTGACTCACGTTTACGCAAAGCCTTCTGGGCAAGGGCAAGGTCATGTTCTGCAGCTATATGAAAGGAATGATTAAAAAATTTTTTTTAGAAAAAAAAACAACTGGGATCCCCTTAACCATTTACTCCACGAGTACACCTTTAATCACATGGGTGAATTGTTTACATCCAGATCAGCATGCATATCCATGATGCCATCTGATCTTGATCTACACTCAGTCTGGCAGTTTTTCAGTCAGAAATAACTTAATGAATCTAAAAGGAAAGAGTGAAGATCCAGATTAGACTGCATGGATATTCAGTCAGAGCTGGTTCTACACTGTTCACCCTTAAGATAATACCATTTCACTCGGAGTATACTGAACAATGCATTTAATTTTATCCCAATGAGTAATAGGTTAATGGAGGGGCAAGGTTACATCATACTTACATCTACAAGTATGTTAAAATCAGTGACTTCTCTCAACCAACTGTAAAGCTATCTGAGTTCAGAATACAGTTTGAAACTTGATATTTAAAATATATTACAATTATGTTTTAAATGCATGTTGAAATATAATTAAAGCCATTTTACAAAGATACGGTTCATATTTAACAGGCACTTTTGTCTTAATCATCTGCAGCTCAGAAAGCAATACAAATGACATTTAAAATAATAATTGTACATTTATGTCACAGCATGTGCTCATAATTGTGAAATGTCCTCAGTTCTAACATTTTATTAAAACTTTCAACTAAACTTTTTTTGATAAGTTACCAATTAATACATGAAGCAATATTATGTGTATAACAGTATCCTGGGATTTCAATAGCTTTTGAAAAGCAGGGGTCATCTGACTCCTGTTGAAAATTGTCAAGGGGTCACAATCAGATCAGCATGAGTCAAATCTTGTATTCTTGAACTTTACAATTTAACAAAATTGCTTGAACTTCATTTTAATTTATTTTCAAGGTTTAAATAAACTATTTACTTCATATCTGAAATGCAAAAGACACAATATTTATCATTAAGATTTATTCTTGCAAACTTTAACCACTTTTCCTACATTCTTCTGCATTAATGACATCAAGCTCAGAATCAGGTGGAATCAAAAGTGGAAAAATTTTAATTTGTTTGCATCAAAATGCAGGAACCCGAGTATCCTAGCAAATATTGTAGATCTGTTGAAAAGACCTGTAACTCAGACTAATATGGACCTTTGTAGGATTAAACTGAACAAAGATCAGAGTTTAACCCTTTATATATACACGCCTTTTATCGCATAAGCAAACAATGTAAATCCACATCAGCGATCTAATCAGACTCTACACTGTTTCCTTAAACCATCACTACTCATTAGGTTATTTTAAGAATCTATGCTGTGAAATTCAAAACAAAATGCCTGCCAACATACAGACTATGTAACTTGCATGTACAGAGAAACCCCTCTATAACGGACACCTAAGGTACTGAGGGAAAGTGTCCTTAATAGGGGGTTGTCCTTAATTGTGGGTTTAAATCAAGAAGAAGAGAACATAATACCGGGATGCCCGTAATATTGAGTGTCCCTAATGAGGGGTTTTACTGTACAAGACTGAGATTTTTGATGTCATGAAAATATAATATTATATAAAACAACAACAACAAAAAACACTTACATTTGAGCCTGTACTGGAGTTTATTGATTGTTTTCTCCATCTGATACTTCTGTTCTTCCAGGCTCTTCTTGTAAGCATCTCTCTCCTCAGACAGACCCACCACTTCATACCTGCAGCAAAACACAAGTACATGTATTTCAATAGATACAGATTCTCTTGCAAATTGCAAGTAAACCTTAAGTAATTAGTAACACAACCCAGGCTAGGCAGCGTGGACAGTAATATTCATTTCCATCACTGTCCATGAAAAGGCACAATCAATCCGAGCCTGCAATATTTTCATATTAGTCGTGTTAGGTGGCTTTCAAAGTTCCCTTTTCATGTATTTCTTTTAAAAAGTTGCATTTCTAATTTCCTTAATGTATATTATATTTACTTAGAAATTAGAAACACCTCTTCTTTAAACAATAAATACATTTTGTGTTTTAAGAAGCTGCGTTTCTAATTTCTTTAGGTATACATGTACAGTCAAACCTGTCATCAAAGACCACTCAGGGGAAAACACAAAAGTGGTCTTTGATGACTCCTGGTCTTTGTTCAAATGTGACTTTTATTTTTAAATAATTCTGTACAAATAAAATGTGGTATTAATCCTTGGGTGGTATTTGTTTACAGATGGTCTTTATCACAAGTCAGACTGGATATGTAAGTCAAAGCTGGAATATTATGAACTGGGTTCTTTTAAAATTGAAACAGAAAACAAAATACATATAAAAATGTAGGCCTCAATCAGAATTCAAACACCTCAAGCTTAACATGGGGACACTAAGGGAATGGCTGAGATGAATTAGGAAAAACAGTCAATCAGATGTCCTCAACTTCTTGCTGTTTTGGTGGGAAATTTTTTACGCAATTTCTTTCTCTAAAAAAACTGCAAACTTCCAGTAATAACTTCAAGGGAAATTTGGGAGATATAATAAATTTTAAGAGTAAAAGGGTCATCTCTGGGGGCAAGTGAAATCCCTGGTATATAATAAATTTTCATTTCCTACCTGCTTTCTTTCAGTTCTTTGAACAAGGTCTCTTTCTCCTGCTGTATGATAGATAGCTCCTTCTCCCTGAGCTCCATCTCCTGTGTGCTCTTCTGTTTCTCTGCCTCCAGCTCCTTAACTCTCTTCTCTCTTATCTTCATCTTCTTTGCCATTGTATCCCTTGTGGTCTTCAATTCCTCTAACGCACATGTTGTCTCCTGCAACTGCTGCACAAGTACATCTCTCTCTTCACGTAAATTTTCACTAGTTCTTGACACAGACTCTAACATATGCTTTAATTCATTAACCTGTTCTTGCAAAACTGAAATATTTTTTTCTTTATCTTCCATGTGTAAAGTCAATCTTTCCTTCTCTGTTTTAAGTTGCGCAATCTCATTGTTTTTCTGGTCCATAATGTTAAAATAATAATCCCGTTCCTGTGAAACTCTTTCAAAATCTGAAGATTTAGCAGTCAACATATCGGTAAGATGTTTTCGTTCCGCTACAACGGCCTCGTACTGCACTTTTAATGTATCGGCCTTATCACCAGATTCTCGTGTATGATGCCTAAGCTCCGTGTTCTCGGCTTTCTTGTTTTCAAGTTCGAGGGAGATTTTGTTACACTTCTCGCTGACATCACTAAGCTGGGCCGTCAAGCTACTGATCTTTTCCATGTGTCTCTCCCGCTCCTGACGTTCTATCATTGATACCTGCTCAATGAGAACATCAATGTATAATTTACGGTATCTTATATATAATACAATAAATTTTACTTCAGGATAGATAGAATAGATTATCCATTGGAATTGTTTACAGTGTAAGATGTCTAAAGGACTTCGTGCTTCATGCTTAAACAATCCAAATGTTTTAAATAACATGATGATGAAAACAAAAACAAATCAATTCTATTTGTATATTTACACACATAAATATTCTTAATTTTACAAATATTATGAGAAGAATTACAGCTTTTTTCAATGGCTGTTCGAACAGCCAAGTTGACAACTAAGCAAATGATGGCATGCCTTTTGCAGCAACTTGTGGAAAAATTTGTTTCCTCATCGTCGCCATCAATAAAAACATTGTACATTGTAATAAACTGTGAGCAGCTTTTATTGTAGACACATTTCAAATAATAATACCTCACACTGCACAACTCAGTAATTATAATCTGTATGATGAATAAAAAGTTCATTGTAGAGGATGCAGTTGAAGTCTACATTACATGCTCAAAAGCTGAACAACAACCAAAAATATTTAGTTTTTCTATGTCTGCACTAATCACATTGCAACACCAAAAACTTAAACATAATTGCATTCCAGCTTTTTGTGGTTGTGCAAACATGGGCATTTTAATACAATAACTGACATAATGTAAGCTGGGAAAGCAGCCCTCAAGTTTGTGATTTTGACACAAATCAAAGAGCATTAAAATCTACAGCAAAGAATGAAAGAATGACAGCATGTAAGAACTGTGTAACTTGCCTTTTCCGAAACTGTAGCATTACATTCCTGTTTCACCGAAGCCAACATTTTCTCTAGCCTGTCAACATCCCTTGTCTTTTCCTCTAACCTGGTTTCTAACTGTGACTGCTTTGACCTCATCTGACCTTCACGTTCCCAAAACTTCCCAGAATTCTCCTTCTCCGACTCTAAATCTCGATTTAACCGATTGATTGTCAACTGAAATAATGATCAAAACTGGAAACTGTTCATTTCTAAATTCTCGAGTTATTTATATTTTTAAAAATTAGCAAAATGTATTTTGGCAAATTATAATCTATTTAACCGAAAACTTACATAAACTTTATATTTATTGGTCACTATGGCAACCCACTATAAGGTGCAATGTGATGTTATTATTCTTCATCAGCTGCAACAAGAAACTACATTACACATTTATGTTCATGACCATTTAACTTTCTGTGACCAGTAATTCTAAATACCCCACCCACCTGTAGATCTGCCACTTTGGACTCCATGTTGGAATGGTTTCTTATGGCCTCATCTCTCTCAGTACGCAGTTTGGACATTTCTTTCTCTGTGCCACTTAGATTCTGCTCCAGCGCCTCACGCTGCAACATCCAACATGGTTGTGATGAAACAAATGTTTGTGATACAGTCACCTAGGTGCATTAACAGTATAATTTATCTCCTTTATATTTTCAATGGTACTTCTCTTTGTAATTTCATCTGATCAGGATCTACACAGTTCACTTTGAGATTTATAAGATAGATTTTGACCAGCAAGCAAATAGTTCAGATCTAGATCAGACAGCTACACTGGTTTCACACTCAATAAACCCATATACATGTATTTGTAGTATTGAAAGGGTTAAATGACAGGTAAAAGTTTATCACCATCAAATCATAATTTTTATGTGACTAGTTAAGACTCCAATTCACAAACTGTTCTTTTATTGATATAGAATTATGAATTTATAAGGGAGAAAAACAGACAATTTAATCATCCTGGGAAAGGAAAAATAGGGGGTGAAACAGATGAAAAAGGAACTTTTGAAAGCCACAGAACACAACAAATTATCTAAATATTGCAGGCTCAGTTTGATAAAGTCTGTCATTAGCAGTTATGGAAATTTCTATTACTGTCAATTCCACCTAGCCTGCGGTTGAGTGCAACTTATTATTTACACAGATAAATACAAACTTCAAAGGGCAAAATTGATAACAGCACTGATTAAAAGTAGTGATGTGCCGATGATCAAAATACATCGATTAATCATCTGTAAGAACCTCCCTATGCCGATAATCGATGTCATTATCCCATAATCGATTTAAACCGATGTATACCCCTGGCTGTAAAATACTGCACAATTAAACGTATCTTGGTCAATATTTGTACTATTCGGATCATGATTGAAATTAATTGGCAGGGCCTTTTAGGCATTAAGTGCTATATCAACAACGTATTTTGGGGTGTGTATTCTTTGTAAAGCATTGTTCATTACATCTTATTAGTGCATATAAAATAAAAACACGCGAAAAAGTTTTATTTTTGTCCTTGGAACACCAACCTTTATGTAGAAAGTAGCAGCAAAGACACAATAATAAGGAATATTATGAAAGCTACTAATTAGATACCATTTGTTAATGTAACACAGATATGATTTATAAACCGATTAATAATCGGTGAAATCACATCGGAATTGGCAACCGATTCCAACTGATGATCGATTGTGATTTGCAACCGATATCCCAACACTAATTAAAAGTGTGATACCTTGGAATTATATTTGTCCCTCTCCTCATGCAGCTCCTCACGGAGATGTCTGATCTTGGTCTCTAGGTCCTTAATGCTGTCTTCCTTCAACTTCAACTGCTGCTCATGCTGCCCCCTACACAAACAATTCACAAGGTTACTGGCTGTAGAAAATTTAAGGGATATTTATCACAGAGTAAAGCGTTATGGAATATTATAACAGTATGCATTCTGTAGGTTCATATTATTTGAGTTGAGTATGTAAACAATATCAGGTGAGACCGAAGGTTGGGCATGATGTGGTTTACATATGCAACGAGAAATAATAAGAACCTACAGACTGCATTATCTCATAATGTTCCTTTTATTATATACCCTTCTCGCTCAAAACAAATTTAAATAAACTAAACAACAAAATTTTAGTCAAGAATGCGATTTACATAATAGTAGAAATAAAAATAGTAGCGCAATAGTAATTTATGAATGGCTAGAAAATTTATGAATGGCGTAAAAATATTGTAACAGTTGTAAAACTGAGACAAAAATTTCCTATTTTGGAGTTCGTTATGTGCCCGAAAATTACGACAACATAGTGTGACGTAGTATATGATGTCGCAAAGAACACAGGAAGCTGCAAAATAAAGAATTGGAAAACAGACATTGTCCAATACGGAATTATAAATCTGAAGAGTTGTATCAATTTTGCAGATTAACACTGCACTATGCTAAAATCATTCATGGGTAAATAATAAATCATTATACAAGCTTGCCCTACCACAATATATATCGTGATATATTGTTGTTACTTAGAAGAGCATACAAATGCATTTCACGTTAACCATTAAAGTTTATTTAGCTATATTAGCTCTTTGTGAGTTTGGTGGAATATTTGTTCGTCATTTTTAATCACAATTTGGAGTTTAGATGACTACATTTTAAAGGCCGAAAAATTACAAAACAACAGAAACCAATTTTAATCACAATTTTGAGTTTAAATTTCATTTTAAAAGCCTAAAAACTGAAAAACAACTGAAACAAATTTATTACACAAAACTGGGCACATGAAACTTGTAAAAGTATAAAACTGACTTGAACTGAGAGTCGAAACAAGAAAAACATGACAAGTTAAATCACAAAAGACATGAAATGACCAAACAGTTAACTCACAAAACATTTGAACTGGTGATATTTACCAGTAATCTATCATACCGGGGTATCTATAATTTCAAATTTATGTCTAAATTGAATATTCTCCTTACTTCTTGTGCCAGCCTCACGAGCATTTTTTTGATTTGAACATAAGATTTGTTTGTGATATCGGGACCACATTATAAACTGTTGACGGTATAAGCAAATAATATAGACGATCCAATGGTCTTACTGTATTACAGAGAGCTGGGACTCCAGAGCCGCAGCCTGTTTCCTGGCATTACTCGCCCTTTCATTCACCATCTGTAGCTGACGCTCATGGTCCACAGTCATCTGGGATATCCTGTAAAACAACACATGATACAGATTCAAACTGGAAGTAATAGCCATTGTAGAAAGAGCAGTCTTGCTTCTCTTGTTAAATTGATTCCATTTGAGCAATAAAACAATTATCAAAATACCTAATTTTTTAGACTGAATCTATAATAAAAATAACACTCAAAGGAAAACAAGTGGAATACCGTTTTGTTGTTTTAACAAACTAAAAAAACACACAATGACAAATTTCTTGTAGACAAAGTCACATTTTACCAATTAATCTAAACAATCATCTATCTAAATGTTAGAGACAAACACACATGACTTTGGAAAGCATTATTTTATGTACACATACATTATTTCCTTTATTTATATTTGCATCAGTTTTTTACACTGTAGTTTCAACAACTCATTAAAACTAAAACTTAACACAAAGATGCTCGAAAAGTTAGTTTTTAAAATAATTCTCCCTTCTTTACAAAATCTACTATTATAATGTTAAAATCACAAAAACAATCATTTTTATCAAAAGCAAAAAAAATTAAAGCAACATGAATTAGATAAAAGCATATTTCAGTTTACCTCTTGCATAATGAAACAGTTTCATCTTCACTGAATCAAGTAAAAACAAATGTTTTAGTTTAGGTAATTTATCGAGGCATGATATAAAATCATCTAGACTGAATAAAATAAACACAAATGTTTTATATTCATTAATCAAGTGAGGCATGTAAAACAATCAAAACTTTGTCAGCGAAGTGCTTACTGGCTCTTGGTGAGAGTTTTGATACTAGCAACCAGTCATTTAATTACAAATCAAATTTATAAGTAAAATTTGTTCAAAATAGGCAGTTTGCTCTGACACTAGAGTAAGGGAAGTAAATACAACAAACGGTTCAGCATGTTTTGTATTGTTTATTAAAATCAGTGATTGACAAAGAACAATTTCATCTAAAATGCAAGGCACCAAACCGATTTCCAGCCTGAAAGAGTATGTATGGCCATTTCTTTACTGCAGTTCAATTAAGCGGTGTTCTTACATCAATACAACTTTACACTTGTTAACACCTTAACTGTTAATCTTTTCACCCTTTACACCATATACAGTAAAACCCCTCATTACGGACACTCGATATTACGGGCACCCCGGTATTATGGCCAATTTATTAAAGAACAGACATGTTCTCTTCTTCTTGATTTAAACCCACACTTAAGGACAACCCGCTATTAAGGACACTTTTCCTCAGTCCCTTAGGTGTCCGTATTAGAGGGGTTTCACTGTATATGCATTTAAATGCATGTGCAACCGGTGTAGATCTACATGAGCCAGAACATCTGTGCCATTTGATCTGGATCTGCACTGGATGCATCTTGGTCAAAAATAACCTAATGAAATTAAAAGCAAACAGTGAAAAATCCTAATCAGACAGCACAGAAATGCCAGATGATCTGGAACTACACCGTTTCTCCTCGAACAATAACCCTTTCCTGTATAGATACACCTTTATTGCTAGGGCGAACAGTTTAGATCAAGATCAGCCGGCACATGCGTGCCGTCTGATCAGGATCTAAACTGTTCGCTATTTGATTAATTGGGTTTTTTCTGAACAAAATGAGACCAGTGCAGATCCTGATCAGACGGCACGGGTGTGCCAGCTGATCTGGATCTACACTGGTCGCACACGCGTAAAAATGCGTATATATCCAGGAAAGGGATAAAGGTGTATCTATGGAGTAAAGGGTTAAACCAAGACACAGCTTTTGCAACATTTGTAACCAGCACAGGCCCAGATCAGCCTGCACATCCACAGTCTGAACAAAATCAACAATATTCACTATTTAGTAAAAAATTAATGCAAGATCGTCTTATAAATCTTAGAAATGTCAGACTATTAACCCTTTACTCCATTTATCACATGAACAAACATTGTAGATACAGATGAGATGACATTTCAATCTGTGCCCAAGGTTATAAAACTGAGCATGAAAACCAGTTTCAAATCACAAGCATCTGATTGGCTGAAATGGCGACTGGTTGCCATTTCAGCCAATCAGATGCTTGAGATTTGAGACTGGTTTCAAATTTCAGCTTTATAACCTTCAGCCCTGATCAGGATCAAATCTGTTCGCTTCTTGGTCAGAAATATCCTAGCGAGTCAACAAACAGTGTAGATCCTTAATGATGGCATGAATGTGCCTGCTGATCTGGATCTACACTGTTCGCCCATGGATAAAAGTTATATCCAATGGCATAAAGGGTTAACTTGGCAGGTAAAGTATTAAGTGCCAGAAGATGCATTTAAACAGCTGTATGTAAAATCTCCTACTTGTGTTTGTATTCCTGTGATATATTCTGCTGGTCACTGGTCTGACTCAACTTCAGTTCGGATACCTCGCGCTCCAGCTAAAATCAAACAATAAGAATCATGGACACACTCTGTATGAGACGGGCGTGTCACGGGAAAACGTTACCTTCTGACAGTTGACATCTGTTCTTGAAATAATGTCATACAGTTAAACAGACATTACTTATTAAGCATTTCAAATATTAGTATGTTGTCAAAATATGTAAAAGTTCTAAGCTAAGAGAATAAAATAGATAACTGTATGTTCTTTTCAAATATAGTAACAACTAAAATTGTCAACAAATAGGGCCAGAGACAACTTTTCTGAAGACATGTCCCATATATGATTTATCACTCGATCCATTCCATTATTTCAGGAAAAGAATACACAAGTTATCAGCTTTAAAATTATAGAGTTGTTAACAATATAAGCAATTATAAAGTTTGATTTTTCACAAAAATAGAATCAAGTTATTAAGGATCGTTTGAAGAATTAAACACTAGCTAATATCCAGTTCATGAATGCAAGTAGTCCATCAAATATTTAACTTTCACCTCATCCAGTTTAGATTTTTTGATCTCAAGATCTTTGAGCAGTTCCTGTATGCATCTCTCCAGGGTGTGAACCAGCATTGAGGGACTCTGCTGAGCTGCAGGATCGGACTCGAAATACGGCTTGCCGCGTCGCCTCTCAGCATCAACAAGGATGATACGGACCTGGTTTAGGGTGGTTTCAGATACAAAGTTCTCCCTTGAGTAACCATCAGCTTTCTTACTCATCTCCTCCAAGGTCTAACAAAAGCACAAGAGATATATAAAAAAGAAAGTTTACTCTTACATTTTTCTCAAACAGGCAAATTTCTACTTTAATATAATTACCATTGCAAAATTGATCACTACACATATACTCTTTACTTCATGTGATATGGCTTTTATTGGCAGAATATAGATCTATATCAATCTCACTAAAGTCAGATCTAACAAACTGTTAGATCTGATGACAGCCTGCAGACAACGTAAAAAGCTAAAGCGGTTTTCCTCGGTTACTATTTTTTGAAAAAGTCAACACAGGAAGAATGATTTATAACGCTCGCAAAATGATCTGAAAATGTAATTACATTAGAAATAAATGATAAAGTACATAAAGACATATATCTTCAGAAAAATATGTTTCACACAGACTGTCAACACTTTCCATGGTTAAAAATATTATGTTTATTTTCAATTTTGTGATTATGTAGGCAACAATCAGATTGGTTCAGAGGGTTAGTGATATAAGCACGTTTTAGCTACTCATCGTCAGATCCTGATAGCATGGCGGTTTTCAGGAGATGATTATAATCAGATTGGATCTATATCAGCCAGAATATTCTTGCCAGGCATCTGATAATAATCTAAAAAGTTTATTTTCAGATTCATTAGGTTCCTTCTGACCAAGTTAATCTGTTAATCAGCAATTGGATCTACAAAGTTCGCACATGCAGAAAAAACCCATATATAAGAAGGACAGGGTTAAAATTATGTGCTTCAAATGTATCTTGGAAACAAGAGCCGTCAGAGACGGGTTATGCTCCCCAACGCCGCTTTGTCACAAATACTTTTTTGTTAGAACAGGAAGAATTTGTAAGAAAGATATTGTATTTGAAAGTTTCCTTTACGATTCAAACAGAAAGCATTTTACAATATTGTACAAAAATAAGACAAAAAAAAAATGAGAAATTTCAAAGGGCACTAACTCAAAAATGAATAAAGCAAGAGTTATGGTTCTTGTGCATTACACTGCTCCGCATTGAGATCATTCTACTTATGAAGTTTCAAGTTCAGAAACTTTTATACTTTGTGAGATATGCACCAGATAAAACTAAGTAAGAGAAATTTCAAAGGGAAATAAATAAAAAATCAATAAAGCAAGATTTATGGTTCTTGTGCACTGCACTGCTCCTCATTGAGATCTATCTACTTATGAAGTTTCAACTTCCTAACTCTTATACTTTGTGAGATATGCCCTGGACAAAAAGTAAGTATGGTAAATTTCAAAGGGCATTAACTCTATAATGAATAAAGCAAGAGTTATGGTTCTTGTGTGCTGCACTGCTCCTCAACGAATTCATTCTACTTATGAAGTTTCAAGTTCATAACTCTTATACTTTGTGTGATATGCCCTGGACAAAAAATAAGTAAGAGAAATTTCAAAGGGCAATAAATCAAAAATCAATAAAAGCAAGAGTTATGGTTCTTATGCACTGCACTGCTCATCATTGAGATCTATCTACTTATGAAGTTTCAACTTCATAACTCTTATACTTTGTGAGATATGCCCCGGACAAAAAGGAAGTATGAAAAATTTCAAAGGGCAATAACTCAAAAATGAATAAAGCAAGAGTTATGGTTCTTGTGCACTGCACTGCTCCTCCCTGAGATCTATCTAGTTATGAAGGTTCAACTTCATAACTCTTATACTTTGTGAGATATGCCCCAGACAAAAAGTAAGTATGAGAAATTTGAAAGGGCAATAACTCAAAAATGAATAAAGCAAGAGTTATGGTTCTTATGCACTGCACTGCTCCTCATTGAAATCTATCTACTTATGAAGTTTCAACTTCATAACTCTTATACTTTGTGAAATATGCCCCGGACAAAAAGTAAGTATTAGAAATTTCAAAGGGCAATAACTCAAAAATGAATAAAGCAAGAGTTATGGTTCTTGTGCACTGCACTGCTCCTCATTGAGATCTATCTACTTATGAAGTTTCAACTTCATAACTCTTATACTTTGTGAGATATGCCCTGGACAAAAAGTAAGTATGAGAAATTTCAAAGGGCAATAACTCAAAAATGAATAAAGCAAGAGTTATGGTTCTTGTGCACTGCACTGCTCCTCATTGAGATCTATCTACTTATGAAGTTTCAACTTCATAACTCTTAGACTTTGGGAGATATGCCCCGGACAAAAAGTAAGTATGAGAAATTTCAAAGGGCAATAACTCAAAAATGAATAAAGCAAGAGTTATAGTTCTTGTGCACTGCACTGCTCCTCAACGAGATCTAACTACCTATGAAGTTTAGTCTTGATACCTCTCATAGTTTTTGTGTAATTGTCCGGACAATATTATGACGGACGGACGGACGAACGGACGAACGGGACGGACGGACGTACAAAGCGACAACTATATGCTCCCCCGAATTTCGGGGGGAGCATAAAAAAAGCTACATGTATATCACTCAAGCCAAGTTTACATGGTAACCATACTATCAACTACAATATATCCCAAATTATGGTTTACTGACTTCACACTGACAGCATTATACATCCATCTGTGTAAATATTATGCTTTGCTCAAATTGTAGCTAGGCGGCATGGACAGTCATATGCATTTCCATTATTTCCATTACTGCCCATGAATTAAGCTTTTTTTAAAGGAACTCCTCACCTTTGAAGGCCCAGAAAAGTACAGCAAAGTAAGATATATATGTAAAAATATAAATTCTTACAATTTCCTGAGACTTCAATTTGTTCTGTAATTCCCGTATAGTAGAGCTCTGCTCAACAACTTTGCTTTCTAAGGTGACAGCTTCTTTTTGTCTGCAAATAATTAATATTAATACTGATTCACATTATTTAATACTTTCTATAAGCATAACTTTCAAAGCTGTACTATTATTATATAGATGAAACTTCTGTCATCGCTATATGTAATAATGTTATACATAAAATTCACTTTTATGTGTGAGGTGACTGTGCTGTTGATAGCACGTTTGGATTTATGTGGCTAGTTAGTTATGACTTGCAGAACCTGTTGGTTCCCAGGTCTAAGCCTGTATTATAATGTTCAGTTTTGTTTATTTCATTACAGGGCTGATGATTATAAAACTGAGATTCAAGATGGGTCTCCAATCTATGTTTCCATGACCTTTAAGCATTATACATCCATCTGTGTAAATATTATGCTGCGCTCAACCTGGGGCTATGCATTTCCATTATTTCCATTACTGCCAATGAACAGGCTCAATTAACCCTTTCCTGTATAGATACACCTTTATTGCTAGGGCGAACAGTTCCGTCTGATCAGGATCTAAACTGTTCGCTTTTTTATTCATTAGGTTCTTTCTGACCAAAATGTGACCAGTGCAGATCCTGATCAGAAGGCACAGATGTGCCTGCTGATCTGGATCTACACTTGTTGCACATGCGTAAAAGTGCGTATATATCAAGGAAAGGGTTAAACAAAGTTGGCAGTATTTGATTAATTGTCATGATCAGTGGATTTTAAAGTTCCTTCTTCATTTGTTTCTTCTGATGGGAAAAGGGTACACAGCATTTGAAAAAGTTTTGGTTCGTTTTACACTATATTATTACTAATGGAAGAACTCTGTTCTGTTTTTCTTCCTTATTAACCCTTAAATGTTTAAAAGTGGAACCAGATCAAACACTGTATCTTAAAAGTAATGTCATGCTAATTAAGAAGCAGTGAGGGTACCTGAGCTCCAGTAAAGAGTCTCTATTCACCATGGTGTCATGAAGTTTAGCTTTCAATTCTTCCACTGTTAGTCGGAACTGACGTTTTTGCGATTCAGACTGTTCATTGGCCTGCATTAGACATTTACTATATAAAAATATAAAGTAGAAGACTGCATTCAAACCTAATAAAAAAATTACAAATCACATGTGAACATTGAAAGTGTGAAGAATTAGATGAGAAATTTGGCCCAAAAGAATTTTAGGCCATAACAAGGTTTTGCCAGTAGAGGTTCCCTCTGGCTTGATTCTCATATCCAAAACCTGAACACATGACTCCAGCTCTTATAAATAAATTCTTCTGAGACTTGAGGTCAATTACTTTGAAATGAAATTAATTAAATTACAATTACTTTGAAATAATTCAATTACAATAATATTTCAACCATTTTCCCAAATGTAATTAATTAAATTACAACTACTTTACAAACATAATTAATTACATTTCAATTACTTACCAATACAGACAACTTAGGAACTAATAAAAGATTTTGAACAGCAAACATGTTTTATTAATGTAAACATAACACATCCACATAATTTATTAAACTTCATGCAAATGTATGGTTACATGTGTTTACACCTATATTTTCATTGTAACGATTGTTGCATTGTAAAAACATTTGTTTCAAAATTCTAGTCAGTGAGCAAAGTGAGTAAGTGGACAAATTAGAGTTCAGTTTTAAACTTCCACTTATTTCACTTGAACAACACATACAGTTTGCCTTAAAATTATGCACCTGTGCATTTAGACAATACAAAATGCTTCAAAGCATTTTTCCATGTTTACAACTAAAATGTTTTTTTTCACTATTGATGTTATTATTTATCGAAATCTTTGTAGCACACAGAAGAAATCATTGACAATGATTTGCAAGGACAAAAGAAGCATAATCATTACCTCAGACAAACGACGACGAAGGTCAGCAACCTGTTCCTGAGAGTCCTTCAATGTCTTCTCAAGATGTGATCTACAACAAACAACAAATCGCAATAGTAGGAAATATTAAGAATTTATTTAATGTTTAATAACATTTTGAAAGTATTCCACTATGAAATCTTAATATAGCTAACTCTAACTGCGGTCATAACTTGACTCATAAGACCATTCAAAATGATAGCAACTTAAGTTTTAAATTCTTTTATTTTAACAAAAATTTTGTTTCATAACAAATATATTTATATTTTAAATGTACTTTGTATAAGTCACAGATTTTGCTACATAAAGTGTGTTGTATTGTTGTTCTTTAGTTGATAATTTATCTTATACTTACGGAGGTCCTATTTCCATGGACCCGAAGACCCCTGTGACACTTGCTGGTCGTCGAGAACTGAACAGTTCTGTGGAAGGTAGTGTTGAGAAACCGGTTTTGGAAGGGCTACTAGGAATGTGAAGAACTGTGCCAGCACGAGATGTGCTTGTTGTGAAGCCATCAAGCACCAGCTGGGAGTTTAATCTTTCTGTTTCTTTACGCTGCCTCTCAAGCTGGATCCTAAATACAAATCACAGCTTGAAAGTTCACGGTCAAGAACTATACAATTGATCATAAATTTAAGATTTAGCCTTAAGTGCAAGGTCACTGATTATACACTTGGTCATAAATGTAAGATTCAGCTTCAAGTTCAAGGTCACTGATTATACACTTGATCATAAATGTAAGATTCAGCCTAAAGTTCAAGGTCACAGATTATACATTTGATCATCAATGTAAGATTCAGCTTAAAGTTCAAGGTCAGTGATTATACATAAGCAGGAAGTTCAATGTCACTGGTAAAACCCATGCTTCTAACCACTCATATACCCTAGCACATTAGAGCTGTGGGGTCACATATCAGAACAAAAATATTAAGTGTTTTCAAATATCAAAATTTATGATATTAAACTGTAGAAGAATCTGATGCAATATTCAATGTACATATGAATGTTTTTAAAGCCAATGATGTAATACATGTACTTATATAAATGCAGTAAAATTCACTAACAACAGATACAGTAAAATGTACATATTAGTTCAAAATTTTGGCTAAATTTGTTCAGGTTCAGTCATTTAAAGACAATATACAGTTCAATTAGTATTAACCACAATTGACTTATTGGAGTACATGTATTGCACTCTGTTTAAAGTTATTGCTAATAATTATTATTTTAACCAGCTTAATCTCTATCTGGCAACATTTCTAATTACAAGTAGAGATAAGTAAGGCAATTGGAAATTAATTCCTAGATTCTCATCCCCGCCCGCCCCTCGAAAATCAATCCGCCCGAACTTTCTTATTTTGAAAGAAAAATGTGTACATCAAAATTTACATTAATTACGATTATGAATCGGTAGGGTAAGAAAACGCAGTATGAAAAGTATAAGTGCAAATCAGCAATTCATAGTCGGCCAGACCCTTATTTATCTTTGCACTACATGAGCGTCATTAGAAACTGTGAGAATGATAAATAAAAAATATTCATAACACCCGCCCTTCCGCCCCATTTTTTTCCAAAATTTGGATGAGAATCTAGGAATTAATTTTTTCTTGCCTAATATATGTACCTGAGATCTGAGATAGTTTTCTGTTCAGCTGAGATATCCACCAGAGCTGACAATGAACTAGGTGAAGTGGACCGGAACTTTGGGAACTGCAATATATATTTACATGTATTACAGGTAAACCCTTTCCTTCAAATGTACAGGTTTTATCCCAAGTGCGAAGATAGTAGATCCAGATCAGCCAGCACATATTTGCTGTCTGACCAGGATCAACAGTTACACTTTGTACTTCTTAGTTAGAAATAACCTAATGAATCATAAAATTGGGAACAGTGCATAACCTTATTATGGATTTGCCGTCTAATCTGGAACTTCAACGTTTGCACACGGGTAACAGTCATATATCCCATGGACTAAAGGGTTTAATTATTATTGTGATTTTAAATTAATAACAGTCAACTAATTTAAGTTTTCTGCAGTATTCTATGGCAAAAAAACTCATCTGTGTAGTATTTGCCACTTTAGGGAGTATTTTTCAGGCCAGGAAATATTGGTAAATACGGTAATGGTATTTAACACCCAACCCTGAAACCAGGGATCATCTAACCCCATTGAGAATTTTAAACTTGTGGCTCCTATTGTGATCATGAACATACATGTAACTTAGCTGACTAACAAAACTTGATCACTATAGCTCACTCTGATAACCATTCTGCCCAACCTTTACTCCATAAACAAACAGTGTAGATGTAGATCAGCCAGCAGATCGGTGCCAACATTTTAGATACATTAGATTATTTCTAACCAAGAGGGGACCAGTGTAGAGATAACAAAAAGAGATAACACAAAGAACGATAAAGCACGGACTACAAGTTTCAAAATACTTCTTTTCATTAACTGATTAATAAGTTCAGCATAATGCTAGATGCTTGATTTTTATATACAATGAGCCATATAAACTATAAACTAAGATACAGAACACATACCATGTATATGCCAGCTGAACAGGATCTATGTTTATTCGCACATGCAACAAAAGGGTAAATAACCTCAAATGATATAACATTTTAAAACAAAATTTTGTAAAGATGCTGATATAATAATTTCTGTAAGCTAGTAATCATATATAGCTAGCAGGAGTATTAGTCATTTATTTTTTAACCCAATTTCATAATCACATATTGAAATGAAACCACTTACATCTGTTTTGTCACTGCTGGACAAATTCAAGTCTGTTAAAGCATTAAAAGTCATGGAGCCTCCTGTAAAAAACAAATAAAAAAAGAATTATATTAGAAAAAAAAACTTATAAATAG
Organism: Corbicula japonica; assembly: GCA_038501625.1. NCBI lineage: Eukaryota > Metazoa > Mollusca > Bivalvia > Venerida > Cyrenidae > Corbicula > Corbicula japonica. Next base: position 45,366 of record JAZAYU010001442.1, read on the forward strand.
AATTCAGAATCAGAATTAAACAAGTTCAAAAATTAAATAATTTTAAAAGTAAAATAAAATTTTAAAATTGAAAACAGCAAGGATAAAATAGTCTTTTTATCAAGTCGAACAATCAATTTGGTAGTTAAATCTTCATCCATATTTGAATTTCAGTGCATTATATTTTCAAATTTCATGAAAATAAATCATTATATTTTCAAATTTCATGAAAATAAATCATTAAACGCAGAGAAAAATGCATTTATGAAGAGCTGTTTTCTATTAGTTTCAGTTGCTTTTAGTAGCATCTGGATATTTATTGGTTTTCACTTTCAATAGTGATCAATATTAGATAAGGGTTTAATTCACTTTCAATAGCAATCAATATTAGATAAGTTCATGTATATAAAAAAAGCTGGTGGGATGATTATATTATCAAACTTTTTCAGATTTACATTAGATTTATAATATTTCAGGGGTTCCATTTGACAGGGAGATGACCCTTGGAAATTCCAAAAACCCTTAATTTGACCCCCAGTATTTTAGCTGAAGGATCATATTTTCCTTAAATTTGGGGTATTTATGGCTTAAAATTGAGAGAATCCTTTAAAAATGGACAAAATGACCCTTGAGATTCAGCAGCTAGTTGAACCCCTGTATTAATATAATTGCAGATTTCTGTAAGTTGCAACAATTTGCTCTTCTTCAGGCGTTTTGGGGAAAAAGGCCCCTTCCAAAATTGGGATTTTTTTTTGACACAATATACACTTTTTTACACTGGTTACATACATACATTTATGGAATTTAGTTTTTACAGATCACTGTTCATAAGTAAACAAACATCTTAGGGTTCGACATTAAGGCCCGACGGAACAACATTTACTAGTTAATCGACGATTTGGTCTTGTCACGTCCTAGGCTAGCTGGACCGAGTGGTCGTGTTGCAAAATTGTCATTATCCGCCCAAATATCCGGTATAATAAATTTTCAAAAGCAAAATTACGATAAATCTCTGACAATGTTTGCCGATTCAATTTCCCTTTAGTAACTGGGAACTTCGCCGTTACTATTTTTAAACAATCTTGACATGCGTTCAACAGAATGGCTTATGTATCCAGATCGAGGCTGTTTTATCTAAAATAAAACACATAAAATGCCCGTATGTATACGTCATA
>JAZAYU010001443.1:0-46504 GCA_038501625.1 Corbicula japonica
TTTGAGACTGGTCTCCAGTTTTAGTTTTGTGATCTTGGACCCGGGGGTCTCTAGAATACTCTTTCAAAATAAGAATACTTTGAGATTTGAGTAGAACAATATTGAAGCCAGATATTGTAATATTAAGCATGAGCTTTTCCCCAAAAAATAATACCTTAAAATTTTATTTTTTTCCAGTCTTTTGTGTAAGTTACAGCTGTATATTATATGAACTTTAGTTGAAATTACACATGTTTAAGTTTTACATTAGTTTATGTTTGACCGAAATTTGACACATGTAATAAAGCAGCCAAGCTTCATGGTATTGTATATCTATGATTACATGGTAGCCGTTGTAGTTTAGTGCCCAAGGTTATAAAACTGAGCATGAAAACCAGTCTCAAATCTCAAGCATCTGATTGGCTGAAATGGCGACCAGTCGCCGTTTTAGCCAATCAGATGCTTGAGATTTGGGACTGGATTCCAATCTAAGTTTTTTAACCTCCAGCCCAGTTGTTATGGGGACTGAACTGTAGCAAGATACCTGAAATGTGAAGCCTACACGTTTTTATGCCCCCGCCATGAAATGGCGACGGGCATTAAGAGTTGCTCCTGTCCGTCCGATATTCTCGTGAACGCAACTCCTCCTACACTACTGGTGGGAATTTAATGAAACTTGACCACAATGCTTGGCCTGATATGTAGTTGTGCATATAGGTGGGGTTTCGCTCTTACATGTTCCGTTCAGAAGTTATGGCCCTTTGATACTTCCATTTACATTAGTTTTAATAGGAGTATATCTCGTGAACGCAACTCCTCCTACACTACTGGTGGGAATTCAATGAAACTTGACCACAATGCTTGGCCTGATATGTAGTTGTGCATGAAGGTGGGGTTTCGCTCTTACATGTTCCGTTCAGAAATTATGGCCCTTTGATACTTCCATTTACATTAGTTTTAATAGGAGTATATCTCGTGAACGCAACTCCTCCTACACTACTGGTGGGAATTCAATGAAACTTGACCACAATGCTTAGCCTGATATGCTGTTGTGCATGAAGGTGGGGCTTCGCTCTTACATGTTCCGTTCAGAAGTTATGGCCCTTTGATACTTCCATTTACATTAGTTTTAATAGGAGTATATTTCATGAATGCAACTCCTCCTACACCTCTGCTGGGAATTTGATGAAACTTTACCGCAATGCTTGGCCTGATATGTTGTTGTGCATAGAGGTGGGGTTTTGCTCTTACATGTTCCGTTCAGAAGTTATGGCCCTTTGATACTTCCATTTACATTAGTTTTAATAGGAATATATCTTGTTTCTTATATTTTGTGTTAAGCAAAATATGCATTTTGCCCATAACTTTAAAACTACTTGAGATACTGCCTTGAAACTTGAAATATATTTTCACCATCAAAATCTACATCATAACCAACAAGACCCATAACCCTGCTTCCAATATTTTTCAAATTATGCCCCTTTTTCACTTACATTTTGTGTTAAGAAAAATATACACTTTGCCCTTAACTTTGTTTGGAATGGAGGGATTTCAAAATAACTTGGCATAAATGTTCACCAAAACAAGGCGGTGTGTCGTGACAATACCCGTGCCGGTAGGTCCAAGGTCAAGGTCACTGTTACTAAAAATAGAATTTTCTTGCAAAATCTTGTCCGCTCTGTACACAACTTTGTTATTTCTTATTGGATTTTTGAATAACTTGGTATAATTGTTCACCATATCAAGACGGTATGTCAGGTACATGCCCAAGCCATTAGGTGGAAGGTCAAGGTCACTGTTACTAAAAATAAAATTTTCTTGTCCGGGCTGTTACTTTGTTATGAATGGAGGGATTTCAAAATAACTTGGCACAAATGTTAACCATGACAGGGCGATGTGTCGCATACCATGCCCATGCCTGTCGGTCAAAGGTCAAGGTCACTGTTACTAAAAATAGAATTCTCTTGTCCGGGCTGTTACTTTGTTATGAATGGAGGGATTTCAAAATAACTTTGTTCAAATGTTCACTATGATAAGGCAGTGTGTCCGCACAATACCCAAGCCTGAAGGTCCAAGGTCAAGGTCACTGTTACTAAAAATAGAATTTTCTTGTCTGGGCTGTAACTTCATTATAATGGAGGGATTTTAAAATAACTTGACACAAGTGTTAACCATGACAGGGCGGTGTATCGCGTATCATGCCCATGCCTGTAGGTCAAGGTCACTGTCACTAAAAATAGAATTCTCTTGTCTGGGCTGTAACTTTGTTAGGAATAGATTGATTTCAAAATAACTTGACACAAATGTTCATCATGACAAGATGGTGTGTCCCATACCATGCCCATGCCTGTAGGTCCAAGGTCAAGGTCACTGTTACTAAAATAGAATTTTCTTGTCAGGGTTGTAACTACGTTAGGAATAGAGTAATTTCAAAATTACTTGGCAGAAATGTTCACCATGACAAGGTGGTGAGTTGTGTACCATGTCCATGCCTGTAGGTCCAAGGTCAAGGTCACTGTTACTAAAAATAGAATTTCCTTGTCCGGGCTATAACTCTTTTGAATGGAGGGTTTTCAAAATAACTTGGCACAAATGTTCACCATGACAAGGTGGTGTGTTGCGTACATTACCCATGCCTGTAAGTCCAAGGTCAAGGTCACAGTTACTAAAACTTGAATTTACTTGTTCGGGCTATAACTTCTTTATGAAGGAAGGGATTTCAAAATAACTTGGCACAAATGTTCACTATGACATTGCATTGCATTACCACCAACTTCTTCACAGACATTTCCGTAATGAGAAGACAACAGTGCCACAAATACAAATAATTCACTTGATCATCAAGTTTATGCATATTCTTATAATTACTCGAACATCACTGTCTATGAAATGCTATTATTCCCATCATTGCACTTTAGTATCTGAAAACGATGCATAGCGGGGGCATCCGTGTCCTATGGACACATTTCTAGTTTATTTCTGCCTTTTTTGTCGTTATTACTGCATGTGTATACAATGTTTATAAATTAACCATTTTCTGCCGGTAAGGTGAACCATTTATCATATGCAAGTTCATCTGTGAAGTCTGATCTGGACCCACTGTTCTGGACCCACACTGTTCACTTATGGTCAGTAATAATCCAATGGATTGTAAAGCGGACAATATAGATCTTGATTAGACTGCCCAGATAAACAGTTAATCTGGATCAACACTGGTTTCACATAGCATATACCAGTTAGCCGTATCAACGGAGAAAATGGATACATTTAACAACTTCAAAATTATTTAAAACAAAAATTCAAATTCTTACAGTTTAATTGAAATTGTATTTTCTGTTACAAGTCAAGCATTGGGAGTTCAAACTTTCTTTCATTTTGAGAACAAGGGTTGTTGCAGGTCAGAGACCACTAAATAGTTTCCCATAGACTTACATTATAAGATTTGGTCCTCCTGTGATTTAGTTTACACGACTATTTCCAAAACTACAACAGATTTGCAAAGTGGCACTCTTGGGCAAATCGAAAAATGGCCAGAAATCAGGGTCATCACCAACTCATTCTCTAAGCATTTTAAACCGAAAGTAACCACCCCCAGAATGTAAACAAATCTTCAACCCAAAATAAGGAAAGTACCAACTTCTTTAAAATGACACAAATCACCTTTCAAACAGTGTTTTAAATAATCATTTTATATAATTAAAGTCATTTTACATGTTTGAAAACAAAAAATTATTTCTATTCTCTATAGTTTTGACCAATGAATCTTTGAAAATAAATTAAGCCCGAATCGTCCCTAGACAAAATTGTCCAATCCGCGACAGGCGTTTCTATTTACTGTCCTCTGACCTGCAGTTGTTGAATTATAATTCATATTATTCATGCAATTCACAAGAGTGTTTAAACTGAATCATCGTTGAAGTTAAAAAGTTACCAACTACATGTATGACCATTAGTTCACTACTGAGATGAGTGATTGAAGAGTTTTTCGTGAAACTTTAGCATGTTCTTTTAACTGTTCATGTGTTCTCACTAATTACCGGAAAAATAACCTAGATTTATAGAAAGTTTATGACTCAGATTGAGTAGCCAGTCTGGTTGATGTTAACTAATTGCCATCATGATAAGTACCACTTATCGACGCTTATTGCGCTGTTAGGTTGTGTAAGTCAAGTGGAAAAGGATTTCATTGCATCCTGTAAGTCTATCTCCACCAATAACTCTTAATATTTGTTAATATAAAGCTGTTTAGTATCGCCAACCGACTTTGTAGTTCCCTCCAATTGTGTTCTTTTTAGGGATACCCGTTTTTATTGGCATCATTCGCAAAACTGTGCTGTTAAATGCTCCAAAGGTTATAAAAACTGAGAATGGAAATCAGTCTCAAATCTCAAGCATCTGATCGGCTGAAATGGCGACTGGTCAGATGCTTGAGATTTGAGACTGGTTTCCAAGCTCAATTTTATAACCTTGGAGTCTGGGATAAATTAAAATAAAAGTCCGTTGGGATCAATGATTGTCATAATGTACTTTTCACTTTTTTTCTTTTCATGTCCCACTGTATTTGAAAGCATAATTGTGTCGGACTCCTAATTCCAACAGATTTCTTTCAAACTTGCCCGACGTTTAGACGACCGCACAGAAAAATGTTTGTTTTCTGTGGTCATTTAATTTCAATAAAATTAATCTTGTGAATCGAAGTTATCTTTCACTTTCTGATTGATATGAATTATGTGAAGATGGTCCAAGGGAAGGATATTCTTTATGTAACCATTTCATGGCCCTTCATTATTTTTTGTATAATGAGACCCTGTGTGTTGACCTTCTCATATAACTCTCTTTCGGATTTCTTTTAAACTTGCACATATGATTGGGCAAGAGGCGCCAATTGTCTTTTAGAACGGGGTCTTTTCCTACAGCCATTTTCACCGTAGTTATGGCTCTTGCTAAGTTCAGCATAATAAAATCGTGCTTTCATGAATCTAACTACTCATTTACTTTGAAAAAAAGTCATACAGCATATGTAAAATTGGATTAGATGGTGCATTAGTGTTCTGTGAACACAGTCACTTTCATTAAAATAACCAAATTTGGTGTCTTTTAACAACTTCTAACAACTTCTAAATCCGTTTTCTTACTTTTCCACAGTTCTTGCATACCAAATCTGACATTATATTCTAGATAGATAAGATTTGCACTTTTCAGAACAAGACAATTATTGTGCTCACTGAATAAAATGGTATATTAAAATTATATGGTATGCATGAAAAGGTTGTGTACCTTTAAAATGCAATTTTAGTCGACTCATACTCTAGTCTTAATTAATATTTTATTTCTTATTTTGTCAAACTCAGTTACTGCACTCGCGGAGCACTTTAAAATGAATTTAATTTATTTCGTTATATTTTAAGATGGATCTGGCTGTAATATGACGTTTTCCAGCATCGTTGAAAACACTTGCAATACTGATTATATGATAGGATCTTTCATGTGGTCGCTCTATCCAGCTTTACTGCAGAAGGTCGGTAGTTCCAAATTCTAACCTGTACAAAATATATAGTCGAGAGAAGCACTAAATGTCGTCAAGAAATAGCCAGATACCACAAATGTTGAAAGAATGCCACGGAGGGCAACGGTAGAAGATAGCACATATTAGGTAAAGCAAGGCAATATTTATCTTCCATACCATTTTCACGTAGAAACAATGCATTCTATTTGTTCGCATATCATTCGTTTAGATCCAATTTCTGATAACCATTATTTGCAAATCTCTCTTGTCCGAGGCTTAGGTCGGTATGAATAAAAGGAAATATTGCACACATAGTTTACGCATTACATTGTTACTGCGCAAACATGGCTTGAGCACAAAAACCCAGTTTACAAGGCTTGTATTCGTAATGAGGCAACACGATTCAGTCAGAAAAATCCATTATTTGAATGTAAAATGTGTAAATAAGAATTCTTAAGGACGTTATGTTAATAACAGACAAATAAATTTTTATCTACTCAAATAGTCTCCGAACATTTTATCACCCAGCCTTAAGACGGCACGAGATATGGTTATAGTACGGGGTTTTCTGTCTGTCCGTCCGTCCGAACATTTGCAGGAGCAAATCCTGTCAATAACCATTAGAGATGCTGATTTCTTTTGGTTGGTGAATAGCTGGCGGTCAAGAAATGTGTAGAACGCAAGTACTATACCCTCTACATTTGCTATTTACGGAAATATCGCCATTGTTGTTGTTTTAACGGCCCGTAACTCTGAAAGGAATGTTGATTGTTTTATTTGTAAATATTACAGTCTATGGTCGGGAAGTCGTGTATGTAGGAGATGCGTCATGTGCTTGTGGACCGTGGTAGCTAGTCAATTTATAAATGATGAATTAACGTGTATATTTCAATTATTTCAATGACTTGACAAACAATAGAATTTCACAATAAATGGCCGTGGGCAAACTATAAATCAGGATGTAGTATGCTTTGTTCGGTGACTGTCATAAAATCACCAGTGAAGCGAAGCTTAAACTAAAATATTAAGTGGTCTTTGTCTTGACACTTTATTAGGATACAACAAGATTGTTTCTCTAGAGATTTTAACATAGATTGGAATCTTGACAGCCTGCAAGTTATATTAAAGAAGTGGCCAATATTTCGTAAAATTTTCAAATTATAATATTATTTATGAAAATGCCAGATATTAGCCTGTGGCTTTATTAACATTTGCGAGTTAGGTTTAGACGGGTTAATGGTCTAATTACCCATCATATTCTAGTTTATACCGTTTGCATTAGAACTCCGAATATCTAAATAAAATCAAAGTAATCAATTTAATCTACAATATTTTCGACGATATTACTAAATATTAAATGTAAGATGTTTCAGAAATGCGATTAATTCCTTATTAACTTCAACTTGCGGTTTTAAGATCAAAAATATTTCGTTATTGTTTTATTTAAGAACGACATTGTCTTAACAATTACAGGTAAGTGTTTACTACAGATGCATAGATAGGACATGGGGAATTTTTACTTAAACTAATGTCACACTAGGACGGCGTTCCCGCGGCGTTCTCAAAATATTCCAAAACGCTGTGGGAAGGCCGTAGGAACGCCGTAGCATCGCCATAAAACGCTGTGCAGTCGCCTAGAACGTCGAGTGACGGCGTTTGTGTTTTGTTGCAAAGTACAAACGCCGTGAGATCGCCATTCTTGTGAAAACGCTGTAGGAACGCCGTGCAATCGCCGTAGGAATGCTGTACGCTCGTCCAGAGCGCCGCGAGAACGCCGTGAGCACGCCGCGAGGTCGCCACGGTTGTTGACGGAGATTGCATGGCGTTCATATGGTGAGGAATATAAGCCAATGCTCCGTGGCTGCCTTTGGCGCCGACTGTTAACGGACGACTTATATCCAGTGATCACGGGGTAAATGTAAAAGTCGGGTGAAAATGTTCATTGATACCAGACTATAAACCCATACCTTTACCTTTTAAATAAAATGACGTCACTTTATTAAATACCTGTGTTTTTTATTTATAATTATAATACACTTGAAAAAGATGAAATTGATTTCCTGTTTACATACTTTGTTTGGCCCTTTTCCCTTTTGCAACTTTCTTCTGAGGCATGACGTTGACTCTTCAGAGATCTGTTCAAGAATGAAATATTTTGAGCCTAGACAAGCTGTGAACGCGCCGGGAGATCGTAGTACCAACGCTTTGAGCGCAGTAGGAACGCCGTGAAGACGAAGTGCATCGCCTACAACGTAGTAGGAACGCCGCGGGATCGCCGTCTAATCGTGACCAAACGCTTTGATATCGCCACAAGCTCGCCGTGCAAGCGCCGCGGCATTGCCATGAACGCCGTTAAAACGTCGTGAAAACGCCAACAGGTGGCGTTTTCATAAAAATGTAAAATCGACGGCGATCTGGTGGCGTTTTGAGAAAAAGTCAGAACGCCACAGAAACGCCGTAGAAACGCCATAAGTGTGACACTAGCTTTACTTCGTGCGCACAGCTTTTACATGCGCACGTGTTAGATAATGTCTACGCACGTGTGAGATATTACGTGCGCACGTGTTGGAGATATCGTGCGCAGGTGTTAGTTATTTCATATGCGATAACTAACACGTGCGCACGCAATACCTAACGCGTGAACACGTGAGATCTACTTAGTGCGCACATCAAGGTTCTACGCGTGGACTTCATAAAATTTCACTCTGTCCAATTTATGCCACATTAGTATGTTTACGCAATATAGTTAAGCAAATCGTTTAACACTTACTTTAACCTAATAAATTCTGTTAGTAAAGTATTCATCAATTGTTTTATTGTTAGTATATGGAAAAGCACACACACATTCACACCAAAATATCATATTTTTCCATGATATTGTGAAAGTATTTAGGCCTCATAATAATATTGGTGTGCCCTTATGATTAATGTGTATAAAATTACTGTGAGATGCTCCCCCATTTCCTATGAAACGGTGATATTTATAAACGCATTGTACATCACAGTAGATAACGCTTCCACGTTTAAGACAATCTATACGTATTTACATCTGTTAACTGACGTTTAAGTAAGGCAGCTCAATGATGTAATCCAAACATTATTATGTTCGTAAACACAGCAACAACATCTTGCAAAAATCGATCAATCAGGTTTGTTTACCGCGTGGAAGAGTGGATTTACAATAATCAATTTAAGATCAATTGTTAGTGCTGGACATATTTCCTGAGGCGTATGATAGAAAGTGTTCTGGATGCACAGGTGACAAAGGTTGTGTTCAATGGAAAATTGAAGTATGTTTAGGATGCTGCTTATACTTGAATGTAAGTACTAGTATTCTTCGGTTCATACCATCTGAAGTCCTATAAGTTACATGCGTTCCTTTAACATGTTGAAAGATCTTGAGTAACAGGGTCAGATTTAAGATTTCTAGAGAGGGAATTGGGGGGGGGGGGGGGCAGTCTTTGGGTAGTGCAATGTTTTGACCAAAATTCCCATGAAAATTAAATATTGCATTCAATTTCCTGGGGGATGGGGCCGTTGGGTGTGGAAGGGGTTTGGTGTGGGACTACATTTATGCACCTCTCACTGGTTGTAAATTTCTTAAAACTGAGATATTTACCAAAGTGGGTGACCCCTTCACTTTCAGCCGCCTTGTAATGTAATTGTATTAAAGTATGTTGATTCCACCGAGTTGGCTAAATACTATTTGACCATAACCCTATACTCAATGGGATATGGCTGTTATCCCATGGGCGAACAGCGTAGAACACTGCATATCCGCACCGTCTCTTCAGGATCTACACTGTTCGCTTTTATATTTATTAGGTTATTTCTGATCAAGAAGCGACTAGTATATATTCAGATCAGAGTGCCAGCTGATCTGGATCAACATTGGCCGCACACGCGATAAAACCCGTATACCGGTATATAGAGTTAAGGGTTGGTGGAAGAGACCATCAGATATTAGACTGTGCTACCACGATGGTTGGAGTTGGCAAAAATACCAACTTCAATAGATACAGTGCCCAAGGTTATTAAACTAAGCGTGGAAACCAGTCTCAAATCTCAAGCATCTGATTGGCTGAAATGGTGACCAGTCGCCATTTCAGCCAATCAGATCCTTGAGATTTGAAACTGGTTTCTAATCTGAGTTTTATAACCTACAGACCTGATAATATCTCTTCATGATACATCCTTGAAAATGCACATGTACCTGTTTAACCTATTAATTATACATATTATGATTCGCTGTCCTTCACCGTAAACGCGATCTTATCGTAATAATAATCGTTACTCCTCTCCAACTCTCCACTCCAACACCTTACTCCATACTGCATAGTTTATACCTCGCCCATTCTCTTGAAAATGTTCAAGGCATCCTGGCATATCACGCGCTAAATTGCGAAAACGAATTCGAATACTTATGTGTCAGAGTGCATAGCTTCAAAATATGACGGTTTCAAAACAAATTCTACAAGTTATGATATAAGTTGATGATATTTTAGGTTAGTTTCACAACCCCAGAACAAAATATTTAAATAATTCCAAACCTGAAACCGCTGTCCCCAATTCGAAAGAAAAACTTTAAAATTGATTTGTGTACCAGTTGTGTGTTTCAATGATTGAATTATCAATCTGATTGGCTAGAATAACATCAAGTCTCTATTTCAGTCAAAGAGATTCTTGAGATTTGAGTCTTGTCTCGATTCTACGCTTTATATCTTGGGACCTTGTATTAATATTTCCATATGAAATGATAATTTTATAAAGTTTTTTGGTTCCGATAGTAAATTACTTCAGACTTTATATATATTTGCCCTTTACTATCAAGCATGTACATGAAAATGAAAAAAAAGATAAATAAGTTGGGTCCTAGATTGATTCACTTTAGTACATGTTAGCAAAACATTTGAATTTTTATGAATTATTATGAGTAGCACAAAAGTGACTGTGGTTTTTATTTTCCGCTAAGTATAATCAAAACAAAGTTTCTGTGTGTGAAACAAAGATGATGTCAGTGTGCATTTTACTTAAATTTTTAGATGGTGACTTAAGTACACTTCGGCCCAATTATGCGTGCTTAATGTACGAAGCGTGTCAACAGCGTCCGAGATATAGGCCTCGTTATTTTTTCTTAGAAGAACATATTTGTTATCAAATTCAACATATTTTGTAAATGTTGTCGGAAGTTTGTATGCATCTTAGAGTTAATTTTTTTTTCTTTTGTTTCTTTAGTCTTTAACATTAATATTCAATATGTTTGGCCTTCAAAGTCGCCTGCCTTGAAAAGCGACGGTTGTTATGCAGGGTAGGATGCAATATTCCAAAAATGGGGGGTGTGCCTGGGGCATTTTTTATTTTAGTAACATGATAATTTCAAGCTTTCTGACCAACATTCTCATGAAAATTAAATATGGCTGTCCAGGAAGTGGGTTTCCACAGCATTTCCATTGAACCCAAATCTCACTTAAGTCAGATCTAACAAAATGTTTGATCTGATCTTGGTAGCATCGCTAGCGGTTTTCAGGAGATGATTTTAATCAAATTGACTGAACCCTTTCTGGATCCGCCCCTGGTTATGTTAACAGTCGTTATTTACTTACATTTTTCTATTTGAGCCATTCTATGTTATGCTGATTCAAGTTTTTATTTGCTGGACAGCAAAAACATTGGATGTACAGGCTGATCTTGATATATTTGTTAAATGCACAAAACGTGTTACTTAGGTGCGTCATCATACTCTCCCCGTCAATGGAAAGTTACATTTTGTAATTACTACCAGCATTTTAACACCAAGTATGAAGGGCTTCAAAATGAATTCGAAGTTTTACTTATAACGGAATTTGAAACAATCATTGTTATCAAGATCAGGAACACGCCTATAACCGGGTTACCACAAATTTCCCGAATGCTGACAAGTTTTCCCATTGGCTTTAATGCAATTTTCTCCGTTTGATATTATTGTTTCTATCAAGTATTGTGTTTTCAAACTTTGGCAGCAGAAAAAGCCTGTTAAGAAAAAGTTACTCGACATTGCACGTATGTTCTAGTGCTAGTTTGCCATACCGAATGGTTTCAAATATATCAATGTAAAAGCTATGGTACAAGTGGTAACTCTCTATTGACGGCCAGTATATTTTCCGACCTACTGTACGCATGAAACAAAATGTTGATCAATCAAATAACTTCCTCACTGTGTCTTTGGACATATAAACATCACGAAAACGCCAACTTAAGTTGCAGATAACGTGCGATACTAGCTTTGATCTTCAAGATAACATGGTACATAATCGAAATATGCGTGTATAGTCCTAATTTGCTTAATGAAATTGCATTGCGTGTACAATGGAAACAGATGAAAATAAAGGATAAAATAAAATATGCTGCACAAAAAAGAAACAAAAAAAGAATCATTCATATTTAATCAGGCATATTAATATACTAACCTTGTTCAGAGGCGGTAGGGGCGGATTACCAACCCGGAACAAACAACATGAAGGGAATCATTTTGGCTCAATGTTTCTTTTTCTAGATATGGTCAGAAAAGAATTCTTCACAACATGTATGACTATTTGAAAATATTTGTTGACATGGCGAAATGAGAAATCATTTGTACTAGTGGGATGGGGCGGGGGCTTATTTCCTTTGATTTCGTTGACTTATTTACCGGTATGAATGAAAATGAAATTGCACCTGGGTTAGAATATAAATGTATTCATAGGGTAGTTGCCTTAACGTACACTTACTTAACTGGTATTATTATCACTATTATTTATGTTTGAAACGTTTTTATGCGCCAAGGTTAATAAAACAACAGCAATAAAACACATATGCAGCGACAAGTAAGGTAAAGCAGCAAGATACATTGTATTTGTTGTTTTCCTTATTTGCTGAAACTGATGTTTTTGCTGCAAATTTTGGCCACTTTTGTTGATGTTTTCGTTGCTGCTGCGGTAGCTGCTGTTGCTGCTGTACATGTCGAATAATCGGCCGGCATTTTACCGATTAACACGAATAGAAATTTAAAATGATCGCGTGACACTGTCGGAATCAAAATCGTAGTGAAAGGGAAAGGAACAGCCTTCTCAAATTTATAACTATACATATAATTTCACATGTGACCGGTCTTAATCCGCGTCGCTTTCTTATACTGGTTTTGCAGAGGCATTGTCACGTATGATTGACCCTTAAATTGGCCGCTTCTGACCTAGAATTGTCCATCTGGCGGCTCATTAACACCGCAGCAGTAAGGAACGGTATGCGGTACGAGCCGGACGTTAACGCTTTAACCTTAACCTATCAATCAACCCGAGTCCGTCCATTCATTGTTCATTCATTGTTCTTATGGATGTTTTATAGAAAAGTATCAACATTTACATGAAATACGAGCTATGAAGACCCTGATCAGATTGCAAGGATACCCTTGCTGATCAGGGTCTACCCTATTCACAAATGTTGCAAACACTTTACGTTTTGAATTTTACGTGGCGCAATTTGCATGGTGTACACCGTTTTGAGGGTTGTTGTTTGTTTCAATTAATTGTAAATTTTGATATCATTTGGCACGGGAGAACATTCTTTGTTAAATAATACTTTGACCGAGTTTGCCAATTTCGACTTCGTCTTGCAAGCGGTGTGCACGTGAATTTCATATCTGTGTAAAAGAATGAATTTCCGCAATCTTCTTTCAAGAAAGAATTATTTATTAACTTTTAGTGAATGGCTGTCAAATCCAGCCGATATGGTCTGTCGTAGGACGCTTTCAATAGTTGTAAAGAAGTATTTGTCACGGAACGAGAACATCGGACTGTCAAATACCGACTCTTTAAATTATTCGTTGTTTTTTAAATTACAATAAAAGCTGTTTTATTTGACATGCTTGTCAATAAATCTTCGTAGGTCGTATATGAATAACACTCTCTCTAAGGAAGAGGGTCCCATGTTCGAGATAAAACAACTGAGCACCCGTGTTTCATGTCCTCGGTTCTGGATGGCTGATCTTTCCAGTCCAAAATCATAGAACTGGGTACCAGTGTTTCCAGACCACGATCCAACATCATAGACCTGAGCTGTCCTGGTTTCCGGATACAAAAGCTGGCTGCTGGTCTTGATTATATAGTTTATGTCCTACGTAAAAAATTCACAGATCTGGTAACCAGGCTTTGCAGTCCCTTATTTAAGACCCTAAATCTGGAGAACAGTCTATATAGTCAAGGGCTCAAAATAATATTAGACTTACAACTGTTTGACAAAAGTACATTGCTCTTGGGCTTAACGCTATATGTTAATAAATAAGTGATTTGATATTGGCCCTGTTATTTGTCCGAGGGCAGTCGTATTGGCCCGAGGACGAAGGCCGAGGGCTAATACGACTGACCCGAGGACAAATAACAGGGTCAATATCAAATCACTTATTTATTGACAATTTTATTAAATAACAAGTATTTGATCCAAGTCAGAAAATGCTTGTGTTTTTGTAAAATCTTCACGTTGTATATTTATAACACGTTCGGTTTTAGACTCTTACTCAGTCGTTATCAGTAAATAAACGTCAACCAATTCCTGTTTGAAAACTAAGTATATTTTATTACGCAAAATGTCTGCGTCGACAAATAGACCGAGTTTAAACAAACTGGCTGCCATTTCCTAGAGTTTCTTGCAGAAATATTTATCACTTTTTCGGCCCTGCCTTATTAGCCAATCAAATTGCCCCAAATGCGGGCTTTATATCTATAACACTTTTCGGCCCGGGGCCGACAAAGTGTTAATGATAATGGCCCTGTAATAAAGCAGGCCGTCGTGTTATTGAACGTGGCAGATGCTTTTTATAGGGCTAATAACGTATAGTTATTTAATAAAAAACTTTAATACCCGTTTAGAATTAGATGTCGACTGGAATATTGCTTGTAGTTTCATGAACTTTTTATATTGAAAACAGTACTCACGCCGAACATTGTGCGAGACAGTGTTTCCTGTGATCTTGTAAAATTGAATACTATTCTCAAATAAATAAATGAACAATTGTGGCAAAAAAACCCGGATTAGATGGTTGTGAATTATGCCCCGAGTTGGATCCAGGATTTCACTTTAAGGTGGGGTGGAAGGGGGCATGCTTCCCAAAACAGTGCTTGAAAACGAGAACGCAATTCGTGCTTGACATGTGTAGTTCATGTCAACTTTTAGATGGGACTTGTGTAGCCTGCATCCATTCCCGCTCAAACACACTCATAGACTCTCTCTGAATCTCCCGACAAAGACTATTCACCTTGAATGTAACTTATTTCTTACATGGAATAGACATATTTCAATGTTTACATTTCGTGAAGACTATTTACAGAAATTATATTTGAAAGTTCACGATAATTAGTCTTCGTAAAGAAATTATTCGACCATTTCGCTCTTTTTGTGGTTAAGTATTTATGATTACTGGTCTTTATTTTGACACGACATTTATGTTTACGGGCGTCTTCAGTCATCATCAGATTGTGATGGTGAATAACTAAATGTAAAAATGGGAAGATGTTTTTGTTTACACGCCTTTCGGAGTAAGAATACAATCTTGAAAGGAATGACTAAATGTGAATGCTCTAAGAATCGGCTACATATTTAATTTATTAATTTTTAAATACGAGTATTTACATACGGATACGGAAATATTTATATTGGTACAACCCAATACACTTGGGGTTTACTTTGATGTGTGCGCAGTCAGCCGATTTTGCTTCGCCCGTCGAAAATGTTAATAAATGTTTTAGGTTTGCGAGAGATGGATAGCTTGCTCACCCGAGCTTGAAATCACCAGGAAAATGTTGGATTTAGACGGAGCTGTATTATTTAATTGCAGATATCTTTTACTGTCAACTAAATTTGAATAAAGGTCAAACGATTTAAGCCATAATTTAAATTTGAGAATGAAAAGGGTGATAAGCCCTGACCAAAGTTAAGGTTAAAATGCCGAAATTTGTCATTAGGAAAATCAAGAGTAACGATTAGAAATATCCACATATTCCAGTATTAAGACAAAAATACAGCAAATTCATATTTATTTCAGTTTTGTTTTTGTGTGTTTTCAGGCATTGTGACTTGATAATATGTGTCGCTGAAGAATGAAACAAGGGCGGCAACCCCTAATAGGTCAAGGGAGACAACAACACATCAAAGAATGTCTTCTGTCAATTTGACATTCAGATTAATCGCCATTTTGTCGGTGTTAACAATCCTAAACATGACATTTCTAGGAGTCTCTTGGCACAAGAAAGTTCAATACTACGCATGCTCAGTGGATAACGTCATAGACGGCGCTGCGAGGTATATCCGGCAAAAGGGCTTACGATCTTTGGAAGAAGAATTACCTGAAACTTGTCGACATTTTGACAAAATGGAAGAAACTAAAGAAATGCTTGATAGTGCTTTGAAAAATTTGATTAAGTATTGTGTAACTAGCAGTAACAATGGTAGCGCAGCTTTAAATAATTTAAAATCTGTGATAGTTCTCTTTACAACATGGCCGACTGATTCTACAAAGGTACAAATTCATAATAATACCTTAAGGAACTGGGCAAGTCTGGGGCAAAAAGTCAAACTTGTAGTATTTACAAATTCTAGTGAAGATGCAGATCTAGCCAAATCATACGGAGCTCGAACTTTACCTATTTCAAAACATGGAAGTGGCTCCCCGGTTTTAAAATGGATGTTCTTGACTATCATTAAAATGTACAATTCTAGTCATTTATTCGGATATGTGAATTCGGATATATTATTTACCAATTCGTTAATTGACACTCTGGAATCTGTGATAAAAACAAAAGACATGAAGAAACCTTTCTTTCTTGTTGGAAGACGAATAAATGTAGATAACATTACAACCAACGAGACCGAAACATTCTCATCGCTAAAACAGGTTGCAAAAGAAAGAGGGGTACTATTTGGTGCGAATGCGGAGGACTATTTTATAACTAATGACGTATTTCCGTGGAGTAATATCGTAGATGTCGTTGTGGGACGTATTGCTTACGATAATTGGATCGTTGGTCATGTGATATGCAAATTAAAGTATGACGTCATTGATCTCACTGATACGGTATTGGCCGTTCACCAGACAACACCTAGTGGGGGAAATTTTGAAGGGTTCAAAAGCAAAGATCTTCATTATAACAATGCCTTGTTCAAAAAATTGAGAATGCATCCTAATTTTGATACGGGATTCACGATTTGTTCTCAGGAATATACAGGTTATAATTTTTGTGGCGATGTGCAGATTTTTAAGAGGAAAACATTCTGGGAAAAGTGTAAATGTCCTGCCAATGTTTTATTTTGAAAATCGCAACTGCTGATCATCTGTGTACTTAAGTTACAGCAATATTTCATAACATTTACATTCATTCACTAAAAGGATTATTGAATAATATGCTTAACAAAAATAAAGCCTGATACTGGATAATTATTTAGTACCTCCCCCCGGAATCAAATTGGCAGCTATGTGAATTGTGTTTGGAAATGAAATTTGAATATGTTTTAGACCTGTTAATTTTAATATTTCCAGTGCAAGACAAAGTGCTATATCCGTTAGTTTTTATGGGATAGTGCAAACATACAGATTTTGCATATGTATCTCATAGTCATTCAAAGTTATTGAGTGTCAGGTTTCTTTTTGTTCGGTATAAAAGTAAATCTGACAACTCTGGTAGAGGAACTATATTACTTGGTTATAGAATCTGTAATAAGTGCAAAAGCCAATTTCAGTGACCATGTGTGAAAGTCGTGACAATTAGAAGGTCGATCTTTGCCACGTATGCCATTTACCATCTCTGCCACTCTAATCATTTATAAAAAAAAACATAACATAATTTTATGGTAATGATATCTTGTATGATATTTTAATTAAATTATTTTTTTTCTTACAAGCACTTGAGTGACCTAGTTTTTTTTGTCAAAAACGACCTCCCAATTTTGATAACTTTGTTGTTTTGATCATGCGCAGTTATTTTGATTCAAAACTGCTGTTGTTCACTACAGTTTTTACATGAATATCTGCTGATTTTAATAAAGCCTGTTTTTTCAGCCTCATAGATTTTTAAAAATATTTTAAATATAAAGGGATTTTGAGCATTGTACAGTGTCAGATAATGTCTTTGTGGAATTAAGTCAGTTAAAAATGTGTTATTTAAATGTATCCCTAAACAAACAGTTCCCTTCCTTCTAAAGAAAATATTCTGCTATGTACGTTGCTTTAAAACAGGGCTCCTTTCACAAAGTAAACAAAAAACATTGTTAAAAGATTGAGTAAATATTAACACTAGTAGATTGTGATCCCAAACTGCTGCATTTGAATAATATTTTTCAACGCATAATAGAATTTTGTTTTACTGCACCAACACTTTAACAGTTGTAAACGCCTAAATATCCTGTTAATACTTCTTGATAGAATTTAATTATATAAACTATTCCAAAAGAAAGTGTACAGTTTGTTTTCATTGCCGATTTTTCTTAATGCCTAAATATTTGGTATCAAAATTGAGATTAGATCAAAGATTGTTTTACTGTATAATTTAAATGATAAAATCTTAGTTGTGATACCTTATAATTTGGTATTAAGTTTTTACAAGTTTATTTTTTACACCCAGTACATGAATACATGTAAACATGAGGCCAATCTCACTAAAGTCAGATCTAACAAACTGTTAGATCTGATGACGGCCAGCAGACACCGTACATAAGCTATAGCGGTTTTCCCCGATTACTATTTTTAGAAATTGTCAACACAGGATGTATGATTTATAACGCCCGCAAAATGATCTGAAGATGTCATTACATTAGAAATGAATTCAATACTACATAAACACATAAATCTTTAGTAAATTATTTCTTACGCAGGCTGTCAACACTTTCCATGGTTTAAAATACTATGTTTACTTTCACTTTTGCGATTTTGTAGGCGACAATCTGATTGGTTCAAAGGGTTAGTGATAAAAACACGTTTTAGTTACTCGTCGTCAGATCCTGATAGCGTAGCGCTTTTCAGGAGATGATTTTAATCAGATTGACATGAGGCAAAACACATACATCATACATGTATACGAGGCTCATAGTTGAGAAAAATATAATGAGGTATCATGACATACTATGGTAAGGTAACAGATTTAAAGTGCATTATACGCCTTTCCAATAAACAGTTTCGCAGTCCTGTACGAGTTACTTCCCGCGACCGAAAATCAATCCAAAACGAGGCTCTGCAGGATAGCTGAACGATCGGGCTAATGGCTTAAGCACATAATAGCTAACCTTATCCGCTATATTGCAGGTCTGCGTTCGTCGCCGGCGGTGAAAAAATAAGTTGCTAGTCTGTTATTCTAGCCAGACCTTTTATGTTTACTATTTGTTAGATATTTAGATTTTTAATGATATAAGAACATGTACCATTCTTGTTGATAGTAGGCAGTATGAAACGCAATTTGGACAAACATAAGCATTAATTTTACCAATTATGTACAACAATTTCTTCTTTATATCTTTTATATATTTTAATATATTGTACTGGTGTAAATGTTGCAAATTGCTAAGGCTAGTAATGCGCTATTATCCGGAAATCGTGATATGTCAACATCTGGTTACATGATCTCTAGACAAAAAAATTGAAAAAATACAATCTGAATTTGTTGATACTTACACATTTGAACAATAGAATTGTCCTAAAAAATTAAGGCGTTTATGGTCAACGTGTAAATAATTTGAATATTTAAAATGTTACGTATACTTCACAACCAAATATGATTGATTCTGTCTTGAAATAAAACAGGATCGGTAATCTAGTTGTTTGTTGTAGAAGTATCATTCGTAGAATAAAATCCAAGGATTTAGATGCCGGCTTCCAAAAAGATGAGAATATTAATATCACAATATGGTTGCATATCCAATTTAGATTTCTTAGGTTTGACAGATTGTAATTTTGGCATAAAAGCCCAAACTCTTAATTAAACATATATAACATGTTTTGACAAGATTTGTTTCTTATTGACGGCTTTTGTTTCTATACGTGTCATAATGTTGATTAAGAATCCATTTAAGTGCTAAATCAAATATATTTGATGGCACATCCAGTAGTTAAAGGACTCCGAAATACTTAAGAATTGGGAGGTGTAGATACCTTGCAAATAGAAATTACACGATCTCTATTGGTCAATGATATCTGCCCCTTTAAGTAATTGACAGATGACCCCGTGTGCGAGACAGTTTGACATGTTTATGGCATGCCGCCTTCAAAATCAATCGCCGCCGACATAATCACAACATGATGTCAGTAGTTGAATAGACACGCTAATCCCGAAACGAGACTCAATTAAGCCGTGAAGAGAACACTGCGACTGTCTGTTAGTTGAAGTCGTTTAGTGTCTAATGCGAGGAATAATGAATTGACACTTTTAGTCAGAAACCTGATTGTTTTATAAATTATTTTCAAAAATATCATGACGCTGATGTATTATTACTAATTCAAAGAGAGAATATATTAAAAAAAACAGAATTTTATGATAAAAAAGAAAGTTGTAGGTACATATTCCCTATTACGTTATTACAGCGAGCAATCATTTATCCTGTAAAGCAGTCACGTGACTGGACAGGGGAGGTAACCAAATAAATTCATCGAATTATTGGAAAGGCGTATATGAGTAATATCAGTAAAGCAGCAGGAGAATGACCTTAACAATAAACATTTTATTGAACAATTCCCATAGTGTGTTCAAGTACATTAACTATTTTCTTGGGGTGTTACGTATAAAGTAGGTAAATAATATTTAGATAGTAAAACAAATTTAAATGATGAAATTAGTTGTTAGAATATTCTCTTACCAATAAGCAAAGTTTGTTGAATTCATTCTTGCAGTGATAAGGTAACACATTGGAAGTACATTATATTATATTAAGAAAAGCAGTTAATGAAAAATCATCGTGAACAAAGTTTTAACTTTCTTTTGGAGTAGAGTATAGTTTGTAAAAAAGTGAGTTAAATCTATGTTAGGAGGAAATAAAAAGAATATAAATGAATAAGTTTCAAGAATGTAAATGCGAAACTTGATATCAGGCTAGTAATATAGGATCACATTACTGAATAAATGGCCTGAATACCGATCATCCAAACAAGTCTAAAATTTATTTATTCATGAATGTACCTTGAAGTTTAAAGGCCCAATAAACTTGTCAAACAGCATATTTTTTATTAACCTAAACATTTTAGATTTCACCTGTATGCATAATAACACAAAAAACAAACCTTACAATAAGAAAAGGCAGAGACCTATATGTTTAATATAGGTCTTTGGAAAAGGGTATTATCTTATTGATTTGCAGCATGTTTTGCGGATCGTTTATCTTGTTTACAAAACAAACAGCGAATCTTTCCGAGCTGATTTTCGGCAACTCTCGGCAGGCGACGGTCGCTAATTATGCAGAAGTGCATTAATTGATGACGTATCTCCCACTAAAAGCCGTTACCGGGATCGTATAACATTTACATCTTTCTTTGTTTACCTTGTAATGAAGTTAAAACTTAAAGAATCTCTATTTTTCCTCGTCTTTTTCTTTCCATGTTTGCATGATTTTGTGTTTACAACTTTTATGTGAATGACGTCACCGCGTTCCTCGTTCTTACGGCCCACGTACTGAAAAAAAACGATAACTTTTCGCCGTGTGATTGTAAACACTGGATAGTAATTTTGTGGGCTACAAAATACTGTGACGTTTTAATTCGGACCGGGTCTCAATGATTGGGGATTGTTTGAGAACATGAATATTTGGTCATTTATACTTTCTTTTGAAAAGGGTCAACGTGGTTAATTAATTTTCACAATGGAAAAAAAAGCGTTTTGACAAGTTTATTGGGCCTAGCTGATAATTGTATTGTGTTACATAAAACATGAGCTTTGACGTTATTACTGAATAATGCACTTACAATAAATTCGTCCACTTATATACAAAAAATACTGTAAGTTTGGAAGTGAAATCTGATTAAAATGGAAATATGATATGCAAGAAAATGTTAATATATCATGAGTGTTCGATTCTGAAAATCCTGTACTGGTCCCAAGTTTATAAAACTGAGAATGGAAATCAGTCTCAAATCTCAAGCATCTGATTGTCTGAAATGGCATTTAAGCCAAGAGAGGCTTTTAAATTTATAACAGAATTGTATTGGTTATTTTAAACATATTCCTGCCTTTTAAAAGAACTTTATAGATCTATTATATTTTTAACCAGTTTTAGCTTTCCAAAAAGCTAGTCGGTCATTAGCACAACATTTTAAAACGACGGCACAAACGTTTGAACTTTAAGCCCCTTTGAAATTAAAGCGCTTGATATTTATCGGATGTCATGCAAAAAATGTAAGTTTATTGATAGGTACTTCCTCTTTCGAAGGAAATCTATTTAAGCTGGTGATAATTCTAACCTTGTTTGCAAACAAATATTAAATTTAATTGGAAGTAAACCAAAATTGAAAAGTTTATCAAACACTACTTTTGAAAGCAACGATAATCAAGTTGTAAATATATACCAAAAGCTACAGAAAAAGTTAATAAACAAAGTTTTTTTCACTGTCACGGGGTGTACCAAAAGCTACAGAAAAAGTTAAAAACAATGTTTTTCACTGTCACGGGGTGGGAGAGAAAAATGTGAACAGTCTGATAGGGACACACTGGTATGATAAAATTGCTCTTTCTGATTTAGAACAATATTGTTAGAATGTTGGTGTTTACTTTGAATATCTTATGACTTCCAATAACAGCCAAACGCGTAATTTTCTAATACGCCTTAAGTATGCTCTTTAGCGCCGTCTTTGTTCGTTAAAAGGTTATGCTTATGACAGACTAGTTTTTGGAAAGCAAAAATTTTGTACTGTATTATTAACAGTTTCATGACCCGATTTGAGACTTTTGCAAAAATGTGTGTTCGCATGTTCAAAAGATTATTTTGTAGATTCAAAACCAAATTTAAACTTTGGAAAGATAAAACTTGTATTGCCTATTATTGTCAGTTTCTTGACCCGATTTAAGATTTCTGCAAAAATGTGTGTTCTGATGTTCCAAAGAGAATTGTTTACATTCAAAACCTTATAAAACTTCTGCAACCAGATGATTAGTGGCAAAATGCAAGATAACAGGTAAACAAAACAATAAAGACAGTAGCGACGAATGTAAACCATATCGAGCTAGCTTAAACATGTAAAACATTCCCCGGGAGACCCCTGATCCCCGAGTTTAGCAAAATGCTGCATAAGTTCGTAGAAAAGAGATTTGCCATATCTGGCCAGCAAACTAATTAGCCAATCTCTGTTCAGTGCGCTCTACACATTCCAGTTGCTTTGGTTTAATAAAGTTATAAGTTTTACATCTTTTTTTTTTAAAATACACAGTGTATATTTACTAGACAAAATCCATGTATATGTTAATTGTTCTTTGTCGGACACACTGGTATGATAAAATTGCTCTTCCTGATCTAGAACAATTATATCGTTAGAATGTTGGTATTTACTTAGAATATCGTTTGACTTCCATTAACAACCACACGCGTTAATTTCTAATTCGCCTAAAGTATTCACTTCAGCTTCTGCAAAAATGTGTGTTCGCAAGATTATTTTGTAGATTCAAAACCTAATTTAAACTTTGGGAAGTTAAAGCTTGTATTGTCTATTATTGTCAGTTCATGACCGATTTAAGATTTCTGCAAAAATGTGTGTTCTGATGTTCCAAAGAGAATTGTTTACATGCAAAACCTTATAAAACTTTAGCAACCAGATGATTAGTTGCAAAATGCAAGATAACAGGTAAGCAAAACTATAAAGAAAGTAGAGACGAATGTAAACCATGTCGAGCTAACTTAAACATGTAAAACATTCCCCGGGAGACCCAGTGATCCCCGAGTTTCACAAAATGCTGTATAAGTTCGTAGAAAAGAGATTTGCCATATCTGGTCAGCAAAATATTTAGCCAATCTCTGTTCAGTGCGCTCTACACATTCCAGTTGCTTTGGTTAAATAAAGTTATAAGTTTTACATCTTCTTTTGTTTATCATACACAGTGTATATATTTACTAGACAAAATCCATGTATATGTTAACTTTCTTTGTCGGAAATATCTCGATGAGTAATACGGCAAAAGCCCGGGCTGCCGCTTATAGGTAACACGTAATTTATTTAAAAACAATGTAATTTATTGAAAAAGACTAATTGTGATAAGTTGGAGGGATATTTACCCGTGTCCTTTTCTAGCGGCCATTAACTTCCGGAAGTTTTTTTTTCTAAAGAAATTTAAACGGTCTCTAACATACATGCAAATTTTAACCATTTTCGATTTTCGTCATAAATAAGCAAGCCGCTACTGAAATTAAATTATCCCACAAACAAGTTTTTTTTCTCGGTTCAATGTATTTCGTTCTCAAAAAGAACGCCGGCATGATTATTTTGCTACACAGTCAAACAACGTTGTTTGCTAATAACCTGATTCCCGTTAAGGTCCGTGTAATGGTGTACTTCTGCTGAACACTAGACTCTAGCGATGCCGCACACTGGACTCTAGCTATACCGAAGTAGTGGCATACCAATTTTTTGTGGTTAAAATATCTAAAGCAGTGTACAATTAACTTAAAATATTTTTTTCATGAAAATTACACATTTTTCTGTACATTGACGATCATTTCAAATCCGTTGCATAGGAGTTTCAGCCATTATCATTCTGAGACTAAGGCATAAGAGCATTTGTAATTCTTAGGTCTATAGTCGTCCTATTAATGTAAATGTGAGGATCAATATGCAGGTCGATTCCATCACTTAAATTGTTTGTTTTTTATTATAATTTTTAATTAATTAAAAATTTCAATATATGCAAATATGTAAACTTCACATTCTTTATGATTAACAGAATTTTAAGAATGCATTGCACCATTTTGAATGAGCATAGTTACACGTTAAATCCAAGTGTTATTGAAAGAAGGGTTTCATGCATAAGACCAAAACACTATTAATGCTGTATATGAACAAAGTGTACAACAAATTGACACTTCAATATTAACAGAACATAGTTACTCAGCAAGTAATAAAACAACCAGAAAAAAAAACCAGGCCACTACAACAATAAGTGTATTAATGGAATTCAGTATTCAAATATTGATGTACCAGGAAATGGCAAATGTTTTTTTTTTTCATTGTCTCAGCATGGCTCTACATGGAGTTGTTTCAAAAACTTTTTACTTCAGGATTATGATCTGCAATTGAGAACTGGGTTCTGTGGAATGATATTGCTACTGTCACTCATGGCCTAACCAATGGTTCCATCACTCCGTATTACAATTCAATGATTCTATGAAATGGCTGGGCAACAGTGTCTAAGATTTAAGCTGCACATGATGTTTTGCAAATTAACATTGATACGGTGTTAAAGAGAATATCAGTTATCAATGTTACTATGCAAAGCCAGACACGATATACATATCAATCATACACACCAGTAACAAAATCAAAAATACTATATGTTTACTCGAGGACTGTGAAACAACCATTTTACAGTGCTGACTGAAAGAGTTCAAAGAAACCAGACTATATATGTAGATCATGATGGACACATGATCAATAAAAGAAATAAAATGTAACATTTGGGAGACTCCTCAATATCAGAGTCCAGCTTTAAACATGTATTGTTTTGATCCGCTCCTCTGGACTTGGGTTTGTTCAGTTGTCATTGCTCTCTGAAAAAAAAATTCCTGGCTTGCATATTTTTCTACCACAATGATTCTGCATATGATTCTGACTGTGTGCTTGTAATTTATACCTTAAAATCGATTAAGGTGCTTTCCTGACAACTGCATGTTTGCAATTTATTTATTTCTTTCTTAAAAAAACAAAACAATATAAAGACTGGTGGTATGACATTCTTATTACAGGTTGGTTCCAGTACTGCTGACTGCACCTAGTATTATGTTTTGTAATTGTGAACAATTGGTTCGTTCAGTGCTACTTGTACCAAATCTAAATCTATACTAAGTCCAGTCAAGATCAAAGATAGGTTGAAAAGACGAATTCATCAATCAGAACTCAAGGAAAGTTAACTATATCAATGAAGTTGTATTATTTCGAAAATGCTTTTGCCGTACCTAGGCATAGCCTAATTCATATTAAGCCTTGCTGATACGAAGCTGGAAAGAGGATTAAAAATAGGTACAGTCTCCAAATTTGACGTCATTCAACAGCCCATAAGAGGCATCAAGGTTTAAAAACGACTGAGTAAGAGTCTAATTAACTACGTTCCGTCTGGGCCGTGATCTTTGCTTTGCATCAATGTATAAAACCCAGATCAAGAATGATCTGTATGGTTTGACGCATAACTTGCAGTTTTTTGCTAAATTACTACGCGACTGTGTAAAAAGGCACGCAACGTAGTTTGTAATTTATCTTGCAATTTCTGTCTTTTTGGATAACTATATGTAAGTGTAATTATAATAGAGTAACACATTTTTTCACAATTAAACTCAAATTGATGGTATATGTTGTCTAGATCTTTTGCCACAAAAGTGCAAATGAAAGTTATGACGTCAAATTGAAAGTTATGACGTCAAAATGAAAGTTATGACGTCAGCGTGCTCAGCGTGCCTGTAAAGGATGGTGTTTAAAAATCCGAGTGATGGCCGCTTTCATCGAAACTTAAAATGGGCGATATTGATTAACTATAGGAGGCTTTAGTTGTATAAAGATTTAAAACGAAACAAGTTTAATGTTGTTGACGCTTTTCCTATTTTAATTGTAAAAAATAAATAAAACTTCACGCATTTTCCATGTCCTATAGCATCTGCTGATGACATAAAGCAACCCCGATTCTTAAATGCAGTGCAGCAGGGCCGTAACTCCGCCTAAAAGTAGTTCTTATCCCAGAGTTCCTAGCGCCAAAGTATACAGGTCATGTCTTGGACCGTGAACTGTGTTTTATACATTGGCTTTGCATCGCTGTAAACCGGTGTTCAGGTAGAAAGTTCAAGACCGACAAAAACAAACAATCATCAGGACGAGAGAAAATAATCCAGAAATATTTTAAACCAGTCGGAAATTAGATTTTATTTAGTGTACACTGGTAAACATGGCTGAACCCCTACCGCCAGCAAAAAAGTTGAAAACTGAAAATGAACAAACTGACGAATACGAATTCTTTTGGAACTTTCTAGAGGATAAAAACAACATTGCAGTGTTAGGAAAGCTGAGAGTTATGATTGAGTTCATGGGGGGTCCGATGGTATTTCTCAAGATCAAATCAGCAAACGCAACTTTTCCTGTT
This sequence comes from Corbicula japonica, assembly GCA_038501625.1. Classification (NCBI taxonomy): domain Eukaryota; kingdom Metazoa; phylum Mollusca; class Bivalvia; order Venerida; family Cyrenidae; genus Corbicula; species Corbicula japonica. Next base: position 26,791 of record JAZAYU010001443.1, read on the forward strand.
AGTTTCACCAAAGCGTCAATTGATACAGATATTTATCTCGACCAGAATAACCAGAGAATGGAAGTACCTATATTAATATTTTTTCGTCGAGGTCTTCGTGTAATTCAGAATTTTGTGGATGAAGATGATCCGCAAATACCAAAAGATGCTATAATATGTTGGGCACTTAAAGAACTGCTCCAATTTCTGAAAAAAGGTTAGTCAGGTCATTTTCATTATATTATTAATGGATTCGAGTCCTAAACTGGCAACAGCAAGTGAAACGGCTAAAATAAAAAAAATGGATGTAAAAGTATTTGATTTTAGCAACTGTATCATCAGATAATATGCCTCTTTCTCGTTGATTGGGGGTTTCTCGTCGATTCGTGATGTCCAGAATCGCAGCTTGTATATTGTAACTTTCGTCCTAGTACTACACAAATTTGGGAACTCGTCATTTCGTAACCTGTGACTGTCCATTTAGTAACCTTACATTTTTGGTCAATTTGTAACCATCCCTTGGTCAATTCGTAACCATCCCTTGGTCAATTTGTAACCTTCTAAAATGATATAGTCTGCTAGTAACCCTGATATTTTTTAAACACTTTTTTTATATTCTTTGAAAATTTACCCACATTAACTGTTAGGCCAGAGAAAATAAATTAGTAGATTCTCATACGGATTTTTGGAAAAAAGGGGCGGGTGGCAGGGTTGGCACCAATCGACTGCCCCTGGTTTTAACCAGCGGTTTTAACCGGTTAAAACCGTCCCGGTCAATACTCCCCCAAGTGGTCAATACTGGTCAATTGAACTTTTTTTCAAGATTTTTATAAAAGAAAGGAAGAAAACAAACCATTAAACATTTATTTCATTTCTAATCAAGTTACTAAGTATGTGCTTGTATTAGAATTCATACTAATAAAATAATGAAAATTTGCAACACACAACAGTATTCCAACAAAAAGATTTAAACTTTTAGCACACAATATTCCAACAAAATGATAGAAGCACCACCATGTCCACCCTACCAGCCCGGTTAGCTCAGTAGGTAGAGCGTCCCCTTCCGGACTGGGAGGTCGTGGGTTCGATCCCCGGCCGGGTCATACCAAAGACTTTAAAAATGGTAGTAATGGCTTCCCTCCTTGGCGCTCAGGGTTTAAGGGTTAGCATTACGACCGATTCGGCGGGTGTCGGTATAGGAGGACCCGCAAGGAGATCCGGTCGGAGGTGCTGAGCCTGCAATATGGCGGTCTCCTATCCAAAAGCGCAGCACCACGCTTACACGCCGAAAAGGTGAACGCCAAAAAAAAAAAACCATGTCCACCAACATACACTGTTCTGGCATAAACATTAAAAATAGATGCTTAAATAGCAATATTTCACGCTGGTTAATGACCAGTTCTACCAGTCAAGCTCATCACTACCTCTTAGAAAGCGGTTACACACAACAAGTTTTGCTGCTCTCTGAATTCCTAGTCTATTCCTAAGTTTTGTTTGTACAGTTCCAAAGACTTCTGACACTTATCTAGATGTGATTTGAGTCTTAACACTTTGGAACTGACTTCACTGGAACATGCTTTGCACTTAGAAATTGTCTTGTTTCCCTTAGTAATGAGATCATAAAATCCCCAAATAGGGTCTTTTGGCTTCATTCTGGTGAGTTTTTAGACAAGTAAAAATTATTTTAATTTTAGTGTTTTATCAACTAACTAGCAACAGAGAATGATTCTGTAACTTGAAAACTCTTCATTTTAAGCAAAGGTAATTTGCACCACCTGTAGGTGTTACAAACCTGCCAATTAACACTTGTGTATGACAATGGATTGTCAGGAGATGGAGGGTTGTTGTGTCACACTTCTGTTGTTTATTGGACCAGGGAACATGTCAGTTAAGATGGTAATATGTTTATTTAAGGATTATCCAATAACCATAAAGTAGGTGTTATACACTTGTCAATTAACACTTGTGTATGACAAAGGATGGTCAGGACACTGAGGGGTCATGACTTGCACTTCTATTGTTTATCGAACATGGGAACATACCAATTAAAATATTATGTTTACTTAAGGATTATCCAATATTAAACCATAAATGAAGTAACATCTAGGCCCTACCAATGTCTATTGTAAGGGCCTAAAGGATTGATTTAACATGATTCTAAGAACATTATGGACAGTTTTGTAGTGAATAAAATTGAATTGACCAGTATTGACCAGAAATGACCACTGTTGTCATTATTGACCAATAATGACAACTATTGACCAGTATTGACCACCGGCCCGGTCAATACTCAATCGACCGGTCAATAAGCCAACCCTGGCGGGTGGACACTTTTTAATTTTTATTTTTTATTAACGAAATACCTGAGAACAGAACTGAGACAAAGGCATTTATAGTTACCAGAACCTTTGGTGTCGAATATTAGTCCATCTTTTCAATTTCTTCCAAAAAATCAGGATAACAACTTACCAAAGAAGCAGGTTGGTGCCTATTCTTGCTTGAAAAGCCATACCAGTCTTTGATAGTGACACTATCACCTTTGGTAAGCTTTGAAATGATGAAAATTTTATATATCCGGGATGGTCTAAAACTGTTCTGTCCAGAACAGAATATGTTCCGATTTTTTTGCCAATAAATTTTTTTGGGGCGGGTGGTGTTGGACAGGGGCCGGCAGGGATGAGAATCTAAAATATTTTTTTCTATTGCCTTAGTATCTTTTGATCGATTTTAGTTTCTTTCAATTAAATTTTTAATTTGTCGGTAACTTTTGATCAGGTTTTGTTTATTATTATAGGTTGGACAAAGAACTACAGTTTCTGCCAAGAACTATGGTAAATGTTACGTAGTTCTTGTCATTAACTGGTTTTTGGACCAAGAACATTAGAAGATCATCAGATAAAGATCCGGGATTAAAGACTCTGGTTGTATGTTATGCATAATTATGGGATTAACCCTTTCCTGTATAGACACACCTTTATTGCTAGGGCGAACAGTTTAGATCCAGATCAGCCGGCACATCTGTGCCCTCTGAACAGGATCTAAACTGTTCGCTTTTTGATTCATTAGGTTATTTCTGACCCAAATGCGGCCAGTGCAGATCCTCATCAGACGGCACGGATGTGTCGGCTGATCTGGATCTACACTGGTCGCACATGCGTAAAAATGCGTATACACTAGTCAAAGGTTCTAAGTGCACACTCGATAAATGTTGGTTTTTCAAATTATTTGATTGAATCTTTTAAAATAGTGTAAATTACAATGAAGAAGAATCAATATTCTATTAAAGCACACCAAAAAATTTAAGTCTGCTTAACCAGATTAAAAAATAATAACATTTTAGCTCACTTGTACGCAGAAAGAAATTTTCAAGTTAATTATCATTGCATCGGCTATCATTTGTGATCGTTTTCTCATCTCTGTATAATTTAAATTTCATAAAAATTTAAAGGAAATGCTGTACTTTGCCATTCCATTGCACAGAAATAGCTTCCTGTAGCTTTTTAATGGTCTGCTGGGCACGATGAGCCAAAGCACTCTTCTCTATTTTATCCATAACGTTTTTACAGGATTTCAAGGAGAAAATTCCTTTTTTTCACAATGTTTTGTGCCAAAAGTTTTTTAATTGTCTAGCAGATTGGAATGATGCTATTCTTTATGATAGATGTGTAAAAGCCTTTCCAAACGAAAATTTTTTATTCATTTTGATAAAATTGAACAGTTTTCGGACACACTTTTTGTCCAAATAAACGTCATTTTCGAATAATTCAATTTTAAAGTTTATTGAATTTCTAAAAAATTTAGTTTTAATTTTTTAGCTCGACTATTCGAAGAATATGTCGAGCTATTGTACTCACTTGGGCGTCGGCGTCGGCGTCCCGCTTTGGTTAAAGTTTACGTGCAACCTACCTATATCTTAAAAACTACTATAGCTACAGCTTTTAAACTTGGCACACTTGTTCATCATCATATCCCGAGTGTGTTTGCCAAGAACCATAACTCTAACTTTCATTTTGATCAAATTATGGCCCTTTTTTGACTTAAAATTTCAGGTTAAAGTTTGCGTGCAAGCTACTGTACAAACTCATAACTTCAATACTACCTATACTACAGCTTTAAAACTTGGCACACTTGTTCATCATCATGTCCCGTGTGTGTATGCCAAGAACCATAACTCTAACTTTCATTTTGATCAAATTATGGCCCTTTTTCGACTTAGAATTTCAGGTTAAAGTTTGCGTGCAAGCTACTGTACAGACTCATAACTTCAATACTACTTATACTACAGCTTTGAAACATTCAACACTTGTTAATCATCATATCCCAAGTGTGTATGCCAAGAACCATAACTCTAACTTTCATTTTTATCAAATTATGCCCCTTTTTCGACTTAGAATTTCAGGTTAAAGTTTGCGTGCAAGCTACTGTACAAATCCATAACTTCCACACTACTCATACTACAGCTTTGAAACTTTCAACACTTCTTCATCATCATAATTCAAGTTTGTCTGCCAAGAACCATACTTCTAATTTTCATTTTGTACAAATTATGGCCCTTTTTCGACTTAGAATTTCAGGTTAAAGTTTGCGTGCAAGCTAGTTACTTTCATACTTCTTTTACTATAGCTTTGAAACTTAAGACACTTGTTTACCATCATGACCCTGACTATTTATTCCAAGATCCATAACTCTTTCTTTCATGATAATCAAATTATGGCCCTTTTTCGACTTAGAATTTCAGGTAAAAGTTTGCGTGCAAGCTACTGTACAAACCCATAACTTCCATACTACTTATACTATAGCTTTGAAACTTTCAACACTTGTTCATCATCATAATTCAAGTTTGTATGCCAAGAACCATAACTCTAATTTCCATTTTGTTTAAATTATGGCCCTTTTTGACTTAGAATTTCAGGTTAAAGTTTGCGTGCAAGGTAGTTACTTAAATACTTCTTGTACTATAGCTTTGAAACTTAACACACTTGTTTACCATCATGACCCTGACTATGTGTGCCAAGAAACATAACTCTTTCTTTAATTTTTAATCAAATTATGGCCCTTTTTCGACTTAGAATTTCAGGTTAAAGTTTGCGTGCTAGATAGTTACTTTCATACTTCTCGTACTATAGCTTTGAAACTTAAGACACTTGTTTACCATCATGACCCTGACTATGTATGCCAAGAACCATAACTCTTTCTTTCATTTTTAATCAAATTATGCCCCTTTTTTGACTTAGAATTTCAGGTTAAAGTTTGCGTGCAAGCTAGTTACTTTCATACTTCTTGTACTATAGCTTTGAAACTTATCCATCATCATGACCCTGACTATGTATGCCAAGAACCATAACTCTTTGATTTTTTTCAAATTACTGCCCTTTTTAGACTTAAAAATTAAGGTTTAAAACTTTGTATACCTTTATTTTATCTTACATCAGGTTTATTTTCAAAGGCCCATAACTCATCCTTGCTTTTTTATATTTGATTTTTGCCCTTTTCACTTGAAATTAGAATTAAGACTTATAAATAATTGTTAAAGGTTCAATGTTAGTGTTTTTCATATGTAATGCTATAGAAAATGTTTACAACAGATGTACTTAACATACTTTGTTGAAAGTGTTGAGTAATTGTGGGGTGGGTGGGGGCATAGACTATACTATACTATACTATACTATACTATACTATACTATACTATACTATACTATACTATACTATACTATACTATACTATACTATACTATACTATACTATACTATACTATACTATACTATACTATACTATACTATACTATACTATACTATACTATACTATACTATACTATACTATACTATACTATACTATACTATACTATACTATACTACTATACTATACTATACTATACTATACTATACTATACTATACTATACTATACTATACTATACTATACTATACTATACTATACTATACTATACTATACTATACTATACTATACTATACTATACTATACTATACTATACTATACTATACTATACTATACTATACTATACTATACTATACTATACTATACTATACTATACTATACTATACTATACTATACTATACTATACTATACTATACTATACTATACTATACTATACTATACTATACTATACTATACTATACTATACTATACTATACTATACTATACTATACTATACTATACTATACTATACTATACTATACTATACTATACTATACTATACTATACTATACTATACTATACTATACTATACTATACTATACTATACTATACTATACTATACTATACTATACTATACTATACTATACTATACTATACTATACTATACTATACTATACTATACTATACTATACTATACTATACTATACTATACTATACTATACTATACTATACTATACTATACTATACTATACTATACTATACTATACTATACTATACTATACTATACTATACTATACTATACTATACTATACTATACTATACTATACTATACTATTACTATACTATTACTATACTATACTATACTATACTATACTATACTATACTATACTATACTATTACTATACTATACTATTACTATACTATACTATACTATACTATACTATACTATACTATACTATACTATACTATACTATACCATACCATACCATACCATACCATACCATACCATACCATACCATACCATACCATACCATACCATACCATACCATACCATACCATACCATACCATACCATACCATACTATTACTATATTATTACTATACTATACTATACTATTACTATACTATTACTATACTATTACTATACTATTACTATACTATTACTACTACTATACTATTACTATTACTATACTATACTATACTATACTATACTATACTATACTATACTATACTATACTATACTATACTATACTATACTATACTATACTATACTATACTATACTATACTATACTATACTATACTATACTATACTATACTATACTATACTATACTATACTATACTATACTATACTATACTATTACTATACTATACTATACTATACTATACTATACTATACTATACTATACTATACTATACTATACTATACTATACTATACTATACTATACTATACTATACTATACCATACCATACCATACCATACCATACCATACCATACCATACCATACCATACCATACCATACCATACCATACTATTACTATATTATTACTATACTATACTATACTATTACTATACTATTACTATACTATACTATACTATACTATACTATTACTATACTATACTATACTATACTATTACTATACTATACTATACTATACTATACTATACTATACTATACTATACTATACTATACTATACTATACTATACTATACTATACTATACTATACTATACTATACTATACTATACTATACTATACTATACTATACTATACTATACTATACTATACTATACTATACTATACTATACTATACTATACTATACTATACTATACTATACTATACTATACTATACTATACTATACTATACTATACTATACTATACTATACTATTACTATACTATACTATACTATTACTATACTATACTATACTATACTATACTATACTATACTATACTATACTATACTATACTATACTATACTATACTATACTATACTATACTATACTATACTATACTATACTATACTATACTATACTATACTATACTATACTATACTATACTATACTATACTATACTATACTATACTATACTATACTATACTATACTATACTATACTATACTATACTATACTATACTATACTATACTATACTATACTATACTATACTATACTATACTATACTATACTATACTATACTATACTATACTATACTATACTATACTATACTATACTATACTATACTATACTATACTATACTATACTATACTATACTATACTATACTATACTATACTATACTATACTATACTATACTATACTATACTATACTATACTATACTATACTATACTATACTATACTATACTATACTATACTATACTATACTATACTATACTATACTATACTATACTATACTATACTATACTATACTATACTATACTATACTATACTATACTATACTATACTATACTATACTATACTATACTATACTATACTATACTATACTATACTATACTATACTATACTATACTATACTATACTATACTATACTATACTATACTATACTATACTATACTATACTATACTATACTATACTATACTATACTATACTATACTATACTATACTATACTATACTATACTATACTATACTATACTATACTATACTATACTATACTATACTATACTATACTATACTATACTATACTATACTATACTATACTATACTATACTATACTATACTATACTATACTATACTATACTATACTATACTATACTATACTATACTATACTATACTATACTATACTATACTATACTATACTATACTATACTATACTATACTATACTATACTATACTATACTATACTATACTATACTATACTATACTATACTATACTATACTATACTATACTATACTATACTATACTATACTATACTATACTATACTATACTATACTATACTATACTATACTATACTATACTATACTATACTATACTATACTATACTATACTATACTATACTATACTATACTATACTATACTATACTATACTATACTATTACTATTACTACACCAGCAACACCAACACCACCACCAACAACATCAACACCACCACCAACAACAACATCAACAACAACACCAACAACCAACACCACCACTACCACCACCAACAACAACACCAACAATGACAACACCAGCAACCAGCATACCATACTGTACTAAACCACGCCACACCACTATAGGTGGGCAGGGATAGTAAGTTGATGGGTGTGGGATCAGTGGTTTATGGGCTGGGTTGTGTAAACCCTAAAAAAATCAACAAGAATATATTAAGTGTAATTTATTGATTTCCTAACTTGGATAAAGAAACCTTTGTTCATGTGTGTTTGTTGGAGGCGTCATAAACTCTTGAATCACTCCCCAGTTTAAATGAAGCCCAGTTACAATGTGCTTAATAATTCTGACTTTTCGAATAGTCGAGCTTGCAGTCGTTTCCGACTGGCTCTTGTTATTAATTGGACACATATCCAACAAATGTTACACTTATATTTTCGAGTTTACGTTGTTTTACGTAAATATTTAATGACGTTATTGAGTAACGTCAGGGTTCAACGTAAGCAACGCAATCAATCTAGAAAATAATATCGTTTGATTTTCTTCTTAAATACATAAAATATGCAAAAATAAAGTATTTCTTTTGCATTTACGAAAACCGTCAAGATTTTTTACAATAAATTTGAAGTTGTGCTAGTGAAAAGAATTTTGACGGCAATGTCATTGTCTTCTGACGTCATCCGTTCCATGGGTACAATTTGTTGGTGTGTTTTTCGTGTTAGTCTGGAGTCGGTGAACATGTGAAAAACAAAAAAGATTGTAAAAAAATAAATTTCGATTGCCGCACGGGGATTACGCATAAATAGCGTATGCCGACGTGGATGACGTAATACGTAAATCATATGCACGCTTTTCAAAAAAATATTATTGTTTGATCGAAATTAACATGATGTCAAACTTTCATTCAATTAGAATAAGTTTACTTTGAGATATTCAAAATTACAAAGTGTGCACTTAGAACTTTTGACCAGTGTATATCAAGGAAAGGGTTAATTAGCATTTTATTGTTTCCTTTGTAGATCATTCAGCATTACGTGAGAAGAAACCATACAGTGAGCCTCTACTGGCACTCAGATATGCTCAATTTTTGATGATATCCCTTGTCCCACAGAAACCTTTTGTGTTAGATAAACATTACCAGAACATGAAAATTTGTTGTTCTCTAGAGCATGGTGAAATTGGAGATACTTCTTTTGGTAAGTTTCAAATAATTCAGGGCTTAACCTTTCCGCGCCTGACCCTGTTTTCCGGACGGGCAGACGTAACGTATTTTAAAAGTGACAAAATTTTGACTTCTCAAAACCCGACCCTGTTTTACTGGAAGAAGCCCAAAACGTATTTAAACGTATGTTTTTTTCACGATTTTAAACCCATAACGTAAATCTGCGTAAAATTTTTTAATGCCCGTTGATAAGCGTATGTTTGAATAAAGCATATACGCTTTTGTCCATTACAGGTATTCTACCTTTTAATGAAATTTCGAAATTTTCAACATGGTTAGAAACCCGATAAAATAACTGTAAAACAAGTTATCTAACGTTATGGTCTTTCTTCTGTAAAAAAGGTGGGATATGCATATCAAGAATAGTGCATTAAAATCCCGAATCTCAGCGCTCTTTTACGTAATGGGTGAAAAATTCGGTTTATCGCTGGAAGACTGTAACTGAAAATTCCATAAATCAATTAATCTAATTAACAGTCATTAATTTTTATGCAATTGCAAAAAATGTCATTTTTAAGTAATTACTAGGTAGATATAGGGTATTTTCTAACATAATGGATAACTGTTTTGGAGCCACTTTGTTATTTTGACAATAAAAGATGAAGAAACAGCAACACTGTAATTAGATTTTTTTTCTTAAAATTTGACTTTTTAAAATCACTAATTTTCTTATCAGATTATCTAAGTCACATGTAATCGATTTCTTACTAAATAATATTTGAGAGAAAATAGCGTTAAAATACTGATCGATGATTCCGTGTTCTCCTAAATAGCTACCAAAGTAGGGACTTTTTTAAAAAAGAAAAAAAAATCGACAGGTTTCCGACGGAAAAACAGGTTCGGTTTTTGAAAAGCGATTTTTTTTATACGTTTAAATACGTTTCTGGCATCCTCCCATAAAACAGGGTCTGGTTTTGGTAGTCAAAATTTTGTTACGTTTAAATACATTATGGTCGTGGAAAGGTTAAATAATAAATTACAAAAAGACTGTATTTATACATGTATGCGTACTTTTATTTACCTTTCCCAGCCTGACCCCTTTTTGTGTTTGGAAACCTATAACGTACTAAAACTTATTGAAAAAAATGATGTTCTCAAAAGGACCCTAATTTGTGTTTGAAGTCCGGTAACATATTAAAACGTGTTGAAATTTAAGAGTTTCAAAAACCGTAGCGTACAATTGTGTATTAAACAAAAAAAATACAGTAAAAAAGTGTTCTGGTCGTTTTTCATTGAAATAACATTTATATTTTAATATCCAATATGAATCGTTCTAAACCAAGGTTAAAACACGTTTTATACGTTTTGGTCGTTTTCACAACATGCATTCTTGATTTGTACAACACTCCGAATGACTCATTTGGTAGCGTATAAAAGTGGTTTGAAAGACCCCAAATCGTAAAATAAGTAATAAAAATTAATTTAATTATACTTAATTGTTTAAAGACGACAATGAATTTTATCAAATAACTTGATGCAATAGTTAAATACATACAAATATAAAACTTTCTTAGGTATATAATTTTAGGTTTTTGCATAATTAAGCAAATTAACATTTAAATTAAACAATTAACAAAACACTCATTTTTGTGTCGCCTGCGATAGCAGGCAGACACATATGGATCCTATTGTCCGGAGGCGGTGATGTTGTCGGTAGCGTCCGGTAGTCTCCCAACTTCAGCATGAAACATAATATTGCCTATAACTTTGAAAGTACAGTACATTCCACTTAATTGAATGGCGCTTATTTGAATATTTCGCTTAATATAGTAGAATATTAAAACACAAAACCATTTATATCTATTTCTATGATAAATAATCTCTTCATTTGAATAGATCACCGCGTGCATTTCGTTTATTAAGATAGCAATTTCCCAGCTTACAAAGACTTTGTTACATAATGACTTCCGTTCACTGGCACGCATAATTGTGTTTACAGTATACATTATAGCAATGACGTCACAAAACGGGTTTCCCCGCATTGAGAATTTTCATTTGTTTACGTTCATAAGATGATCACGTTTTCAGGAAACCGGGAAATTCCCGAATAAAAATAGATTAATCTTAAAACGAAAGAAACAGAAAAATATCAAATAACAAATAAACTTTGCCATACTTGCTCAATAATTTGAACGTTATTTAGATCATGCAAACGAATCTTAAGGTATGACCATCCTAATGAATACCTATATCAAGAAGAGTATCCAAGGGAGGTAACTATAGTAGTAAATTAGCTATGAGTTCTGTCATGCAAGAGGACCAGGGTTCAAATCCCACTGGAAGCTAATTTTTTTTGTAAGCCTAGAGCTTAAATAATTGGCATATTTCTTTTTTTCCTGTGTAATTCTGTCATTGAATATAAAATTCTCATAATTTAAACTAAAATAAGCAAAATAATCAAGATTAAAGGGGTTTTCACTATCAGAATAGTGTTTATTCAAGTCATCAATTTGAAAATTTCTAAAACTGGACGGTAAACTTCTCTGAAATTTTGTTTAAATTTTGTTTAAGGTATATAGTTAAAAAATGGTAAAGTTTGGTATATTGCACCAATCAGGATTTTGCACAATTTTCATTAATTTAGTCTGGTGAAATATAAAAAAATGCATTTTTTAAATTTATTTTGTCAAAAAATGTCATTTTAAGATAAATTCTGTTTTTATATATTATATCTTAAATTGGTTTAGTAAAAAATAACATATTTTGGATAAACTGTAAAAAATTAGGGTTGAATTTATCAATAACAAAAAATTTTGTCACCGATTAAAGAATTTGGATACTTTCACGTTTTATCTCACTTTTTTAAATAAAAAAAGCTAAAAATCTCAAAAACTACACGGTGAAAATCATTAAAATTTTGCATACAAGTCAGTGGTATGAAGCAGTTGATGAAAAAATAATCAGATGTTGGATTCTTAATAGTGCCCATTAGGATGGTCATACCTTAATTTAGGATGGGTTTTAAAATATCGTATACGCAACGTTTTGGCGCCCCAAGTGTGATAATTACTCTTCAAAGAAAAGATAGTGGTTAAGGCTAATTACTTGTAAATAGTCCAGCGGATGTTCCTACTCGGGCTAGTCAGACAATGGCTGACACTAAATAGTCCCAATTTTTTTGCCTTTTGGGGGCATTAAATGGCTAGTATGGCCTGAAAGGAACATGTTAAGTAAATGAGATGCTTTTACTGACACACTGATAGCAAATTTATGTTTGGAAATGCAGTATATGAAAAAAGGCCCTGGTTTTAGGACGGCATATGTAAAACATTTTTGAAGTTCACACAGAAGTGAAAAAAACAGACCACCGGTTTCAAGGTGTCAAATCTCTGTTAATTGATACATGACCCCTACTTTTCTTGCTGGAAATGAACAGTAGAAACAATTAGCTTTAAAAGCATGTAAGTTAGCCCTTACTAAAATGGTACCAGCTATGATTGCCAGCCTTTTGAAACATGTCATGTTTACTATAGTTTATATAGGGAAGTCTATTTACAGGTCTTACACCTATAAGAAGTACAAGTGGAGGGCAGCATTTGAATATTTAAATTGTCTGCAATGTTATTTTCCACTAAAATTGTGTGCTGACCAATTTTAAGCAAATTTGAAAGTCAAAAATCAGTATAACTTTGTTACAGGAGGCAAACTTAGGTTTTAATTAGGTTTGGGGTCATTTTTAACTGTTTTTGCCTTAAAAATGCCACAATTGATACCCTGTGTGGCCCATTTTGCATGTGTCAGCTCAAAAAGTGAGTTACTTTTATTAGTTGAGATGTTTTACTATTATTCATAACCATGTTTTTGAGAAATTTGATGTTTTTCATTTTTTATTAGCAAGAAATGAATTCTTAGGTTTAGCCGCATGGCCGCAAACGCGTACCAGAATAGGTGGTGTTGGAAAATTCCTCATATTGAGTTCATTTTTGCTAACTGAAAGCTGAAACTTGGTAGATATATTGCAAACATCATATTATTGAATAAAAACAGAAAATATTAGATATTGAAAAACACAAGTTTTCTTATAGGCTAATTACTTGTAAATAGTCCAGCGGATGTTCCTACTCGGGCTAGTCAGACAATGGCTGACACTAAATAGTCCCAATTTTTTTGCCTTTTGGGGGCATTAAATGGCTAGTATGGCCTGAAAGGAACATGTTAAGTAAATGAGATGCTTTTACTGACACACTGATAGCAAATTTATGTTTGGAAATGCAGTATATGAAAAAAGGCCCTGGTTTTAGGACGGCATATGTAAAACATTTTTGAAGTTCACACAGAAGTGAAAAAAACAGACCACCAGTTTCAAGGTGTCAAATCTCTGTTAATTGATACATGACCCCTACTTTTCTTGCTGGAAATGAACAGTAGAAACAATTAGCTTTAAAAGCATGTAAGTTAGCCCTTACTAAAATGGTACCAGCTATGATTGCCAGCCTTTTGAAACATGTCATGTTTACTATAGTTTATATAGGGAAGTCTATTTACAGGTCTTACACCTAAAGTAATCTGATAAAGATCGCGAATTTCGGATACGAAAAGTTACGAAAGAAAATGAGTCGACTATGTCGGCAAAACGGCGCAAAGTCGAAAGAATCAAACGTATACACAGCGCATTTACATAGTATTAGTTATCTATTAAAGATGATGACAAAATGTATTTCTGAGCACATTACCCCACCCACCAATGACGAAACTGAGAATTTGTAAGCTCCGTTTTTTATGATACCCCGCTTAATTGAATCGAGGATCCTGACAAATAGACTATTCAAATAAGCGGATTCTACTGTACTATGTCTTGCCCTTTTCACTTTATACTTTGATAATATCATCTGCATGAATAAATCCATCTGTGACAACAAGAATTATAGCTCCTGTTTCACTATTTTTTATAGTTATGCCCCTTTCAAATGACTTTACAATGAAACTTAATGTTGCCTATAACTCGGAAAGTACTTGTCCAAATAACTTAATACTTGGAATATATCATCTGCATGAACAAATCCATCTCGGACAACAAGAATGAATATTCCTCAAGGTCACTGTTGCTAAAAATAGAAATTCAGTTTCTGTGTAATAACTTGAGTTTGCTTTGACCTACCAAACTTGGTGTGTGGGTAGCTTATATTAAGATGTCTTTGGTCAAAGACACTGTTGCTAAAAATAGAAATTCAGTTTCTGCAAATTAACTTGAGTTTGCATTGACCTTTATAAACCAAACTTAGTGTGTGGGTAGCTTATAGCAACCTGGGATTGCTATCTAGGTGTCAGTGATCAAGGTCAAGGTTACTGTTGCTAAAAATAGAAATTCAGTTTCTGCATAATAACTTCAGTGAGCTGTGACCTATCGACATCGAACTAGGTATGTGGGTTGCTAATATTAAGATGTCTTTGATCAAGGTAAAGGTCACTGTTGTTAATAATAGAAATTCAGTTTCTGCATGGTTTCAAGATTATGTTTTCTCATCCAACTTCCCGCAGCAGCAAGTATAAATTTAGTTATAATTTTCCAGTAATTAATGTATTCATAATACTTAACAAAAAGACTGAACTATTATTTAAACAAACACATTAATTTGGAAAAATTATCAAAAATATTAAATAAGTATTTAATACCTTTTAAAACTCTTTTAATAGTAAAATACAATAAAATAATTAATTTCTATAATTTTGAACAATAAGCCAAAGTTCCTACAGTGTTCTGTCTGAAAGCCAAAAGCAGAATGATCAACTTAATAAATATATTGAGGCTTCTGATTGGTCCACTGGGTCACATGACATTGTTTACATAATAATCTAAATATACATAATTCTTTCAGCAACTGATATGCCTAAGCCAACTGATATGCCTAAGTGATGGAAAATTACCAATGTCATCAAGATCACAGATCTTTGTTTACATACTAAATATAGTGTTAAAGGTAGCATCAATCTGAGAATCAGTAAAGTAAGTTAAAAACATTAAAATTCCACAAAATACAGTTGAACTAGAAATGGCATTTCTGTAATACTCACTCCCCAGTAAAACAGATTCTACATTAAGACCATGCTTTAAACCGTGAAATTCCTCCTCCCGCCCCCCTCTTATAAATGCTCCATGTGATTTTTTTAGGTAAAAAAAGAAAATCCATATTTATTATCCAATATCCTTCAGAATGTAATATCAGAATTAAAATAATTATTAAAAATAATAACTGCCCCCTATCAGAAAATATAACACCCAAGGGGGTGTTTAAAAGGAATTTTACAAGTATCTCTGCTGGCTTCAGTTACAACTCTTAGAATATTCAAACATGCTGGTTTTTGTTTCTTACTTGGGATAACTTTTCATATTGCAGGTGTTGCTGAAGGGTGGCATGGGCGAACAGATATAATGATAAATGGAGAAGAGTTACACTTGATGGTCAAGGATGCTGCAGAAGGTTCTGATGATGTCTCTGCAGAAGATCCTGACGATGTTAATGCAGAATGTTCTGATACTGCTTCACTACAATCACATTCTTCACATTCCTCAGTTGAAGTGAAGAAAAGTAATTGCTTTACTAAAGATGACTTCTCACAGATTTATGCTCAGACAGTGGTATTTTCCTTCCTGCAAAATAAAGTCAATGCTTTAGGATCAAACAGTTCATTGGTGCCTGGAATAGCAATATCTGCAGAGAAATTGATGATATCAATGTATGATTGTAAAAAAGATACGCTCATTAAATCAAAGCAAATGGATCTGTTCTTACCAGATGGAGATCTAAACTTCCAGACTATTGTTTATCTTTGGCTGGCATTAAATCATAAGTTGTTTTGTACTGGAATCCCAGACCAATTAAAAATGTGCAAAGCTAACTTTCATGATCGTTTAGGTCCAAAATACCTTCAGATTTACACACAGAATGTTACAAGGCCTCTTCCTATTCAGTCTGATACAGTACCTGAGTTTCAGGACGAACCCAATTTTAATCCAGTTGTGTTAGAAATCCTTTCTGAGATTAAGAAAAAGGAGAAATATGAAGATCGTTTGGATTCAGTTTCGCTTAAAAGGGAAATGAAAAACGGCGAAAACACGTAAATTAATCTCATTTTAGGGTTCTCACTAGATTTGCAAATCAGGAAGAAGTATTGTCATAATTTCATTGAATAATGGAGAAGTTTGCAGTCAACAGCATTTTGTACCTATAATAATAGTCTATACAAATGACTTTGCTCGCCGATTATGCTCAACTAATAAAAACATGTATATTTTTAGTTTATATAGTTACACTGTTATTTAAAAAACATGTTATTTTATTTAACAACTTTACGAAGTTTGTTTTACAGGGCCCCCATTTCTTTGAAGCAGCTCGATCCATTTATATTTCTTTTTTTTTATTATCAAAAACAATTAACCAAGCGGAATTTGCTCGTATTTTGTTCCCAAATGAGGACGCTTAAGAGGTCGTAATCATTGCAAATGGCGAAAACTGGTTAAAATTTCAAAAATGAATTTTTGGGGAAATACTTATTGCCACCTGGATTTTAGTAAAGAAATGTATTTAGCGATGGATGTAGTTAATGTTTGCAAGCTCAATTTAGTCTAATTCATGTTCTAATTACCAAACACATACTAAAACAAAAGAAAAACCATTTGCATGAGAACTCTGAAATTTATGGACAATATACCAAACCAACTCCTTTCTGAAAGAAGTATTTGCTGGTCTACAATGTTTAGAGTCAATTCGTCTAAATAATGTTAGGGTTTTCAAGAAATTCAAGGAAAACTTACATCCCGGTGCAAACCGAAAGTAGATTTCTATAGATTTCAGTATTATTGTTTTAGTATGTGCTTGATAATTAGAACACGAATTAGACTAAATTGAGCTTGCAAACATTAACGACATCCTTAGCTAAATACATTTCTTTACTAAAATCTAGGTGGCAATAATTTTTTTCCCCAAAATTCATTTTTGAAATTTTAGCCTGTTTTCGCCATTTGCAATGTTTGCGACGCCTTAAATGCTAAAGCAATATCATATATTTATTTCCCTTGGAAAAATGCCAAATTTCAATGTTTTTAGGATTTTTTATTTGATAAGAATGATAAATCAAGTAACTGGATATCTTTCATTTTTGTTTTTACAGACTGTAATTTACATTCGTTACAATTCATGTATGTCACTGTTAAGTTTTGTAAATACTCCGCTGAACTTACCTCTACCTCACTACATGTGACAGGGTTTTTTTTCACGAGAGTAAAACAGACTTTTACGCTACTTTGTTTGCAGAAGTGGAAAAAGATGTCCCAACATTTCATGCTGCTGTTTAAATAAAACTTTTCAATCCAAAATTTTCTTTCAGTGTAAAACAAGTGCTGGTGTTTCTTTTTTAACTGTCTAACATAAGTTGTTGTCATAACATTTTGCTGTTCATTGTATCAAACCCGAAGCTTGTTTTTGAAAGGAAACCTGTGTTTTCAAAGACCTAGCATGTTCAAGGGTTTACTTTTTACAAATATTGACTTTGGATAGACAATAGTTTTCATGTAAAGGAAATGTTGTTCAAAATGTTTTAATAATTTAACAAGATGTTTCCATTTATTTACTAAGTCCATTAAACTGGAAAAATCTACGTGTGATGTTCATTTTGTCTTTTGAACCCTGTGTTTACCGACAGGATTCCTGACCTCCTGCCTTCTACGAGGCATGATTGTCACCCCACACCTCCCTCCAGCTCCCCACACCTCCATCCGCAACCCCAACACCTCCATCCCCCACCCCACTACCTGAAGCCACCTACACCTCACCCCACACCCGCCACCCACGCTTCCCTCCGCCACCCCACACGTCCCCAACCCGCCACCACACACCTCCCTAAGAGTCGCATTGATTTGGACGAATAGATTCCCACTTGAATAATGCACTGAGTATATCCCTTGTTTTGGCATCAGTATGAAGTGAGCGGTGTGGTACGTTTACTACCTACGATTCTTGTATTAATCGAAGACTTCAGAAGCTGACATGCACGCAAGCTGATTATTTTATGTTAACAATGGTTAAACATTACATGGTACAACTATCTGCTTTATATACAATGTGTCCTTTTAAATGATTTATCACCTTAAATTGAAGGGAGATAACAAGTATATATTAACAAGTAAACGGGGAGGTTAAGAATGAAGTGACAACAACTGATAACAATCCATTTTAATTTTGACTGTTAAATTTTTTATTGTATTACAAAGGACTGTGACTTCAGATCGCCCGCGGGATATTATAATATGTGTGTACATTTGTCAGTGACAACGTCAACGTCAATCCTTATACGATTTTGTATAGGAGCATGTCAGTTGTACTAACAGTATCACCCGATGTTAGGGACTTAAGAAGTCAGGTGTCAATTTGCCTAATGAGCCGGTATGCCATTTCGGTAAAAGGGTATGTCAGTTTTGTACTATCAGTCCCTGGAACGAACTAAACAATGCTCGGCTTGAGGACTATACTGTTAAATTTGCCGAAATAGCCGGTAGTTTTGACTTTTAAGCCAGTAGTTACAAAAAAACACGGTCCCTTGCGGTTCAACTTGCAACGCGAGTCTTCCTTTTTTCTTAGCAGAGACCTTTGCCCGAGATCTTAAAACTAAAACTGGAGACTAGTCTCGAATCTCAAGCTTATGATGCTTGAGATTTTAAACTGGTCTCCAGATTTAGTTTTATGGATATTAGGTCCTTGTGTCTACTGTTTAGAAATAACTGTAGAAAAGTTAAAGCAAAGCAGCAACCGCAAAAAA